>JAFEMH010005493.1:0-161264 GCA_022495995.1 Adenophora triphylla var. japonica | reverse complement strand
GGTTTAATTTCATTTTGAATCCATCGTACTTTCATTCGACTTCCACTTTAACTATCATATGTTTTTTTGCACAAAGATCAGCTGTGACTTGTAGGGAACCTCTCATCTGAACTGCAGAATGAAGTGAGACCAAGACATTCTTATGCCTTACCTAATCTCTTTTTAATTTTATGAGTCGCCATTATGTTATTTTTCATGGAACATAAACCAAATTCAGATTTTAGAGGGTTCGGGGGTTGAAGTTATGGAATTGAAAGGTTGTGAAGCACCAATTCCACCCAATCTTATGATTGGTCTTGCTCTAGGTATTATCAATTTATTCAAATAACAATATCAAATAAACAAGTAAAACAAATTAGTTTATTAAATTAGGGTTGAAATGTCGAGATTATTTGTTTCGAGATTCTATCTTCGTGGATTGCAGTGAGGCTCTAGGCTAATCCTTTTGATAAGATTACACTACTCTAAAAGTGCAATAGACCAAGAAGAAGATGAGATGAAAGAGATTAAAATAAAGTCTAGTGGAAATTACATTGAAAGACTTCGAGATTCTGAGTGGTAACCCTGACAGAGGTTCGTTAAGCCCAAAGAAGTCTTCAAAAAAAGTTGCCAAGACCAGACTTTAGGGAGATTTTAGGAGTGTTTTCAGTGTATTCTTTTCGTAGAGGGAATTCGGCAAATGTATAGGAGAAATAAGGAGGACCCTATATTTATACTCGTTTATGGCTTGTTGACTCAAGAAAATGAGTAGTAAATCATGAGGGAATTGAATTCCACAAATTGGAGAGATTGATTGGGAGTAAATCGGTGTAGATATGTGACCAACTCTGCATTCAGATCTTAGGATCAAGAAAGAGATCAAAACGGTACTAAGAAAGCAATCTAACTCATTCTCGAGAGGTTGTCTCTGGCCGGAGACAAGCATCATGCGGTTTTGTAACAGGTGTTGTCCTCTCTAGTTATTTCGTTGGTCAATTAAGTCCAAAGCTAACAGAAGTTAGTCGGAAAATTTATGATGCATGACAAAACTAATGAGTCTTCATCAAAACACTAAGGCGAGATAGAGTAGTGTAATCATGTATTAAATGGTTCGAGAATGGGGTGTCTACACTGATTTCACAAATCAAGGTGTCCTAATCACATGGTGCACAGGGTCGGTATGAGTGGTTTTCCAAAGTGCAGGTGAGTGTTTACTGCAAAAAAGAAAAAGTATGATGAGACCAAAGTGAAAGATAGATGATTAAGTATGATGGTTGAAAATAAAATTAAACCAAAGAAAGAATATCCATTTTATGCTAGGTATCGAATATGCATTCACTGGCTAACTCTACCATTTTGGTTGGAGGGCTAATGATGACGCCTTAGTGGTTTTCCTAGGGGTCTGCATGTTGTGGGATATACCTGGCACGATAGGTTTGTGATTTTGAGTACTGCTAGAATACACCAGAGTAGAAATAAAGCGCCGTTAAGAGCACCAAAGTTGGAGTGTTACTCATGACTAGAGCCCTCGGGTGTAGGAGATGGTAAGAAATCTTGCAGGTAGAATAAGACCTTGAATGTCTTTAGTGTAAGTGTATGTGAAGTTTAGGGTTTGAGCTTTATATGGCTTATAACTGATATGTATTTTGGACTTACCTTGTCCAAGGGGACAAAGGTTTCTATTTATGAAAGTGAAGTGAGATGGAGAGGTTAACGGTTGATGTAAGCAATGAGGATCAGCCCTAAAAGGTGGCACTTTAGTCTTTGACCGCATACAGGTGTCCGCATCTGATTGGGTCTGCCAGGTGTGAAGGAAGATTCCAGCTATCAGAGGGGATGCCGTTGATGTGGACAGGAGCCGGTATATTCCTAAGGCGCGGTGCATTAAATGAAATCAGTAGGGCGCCTATTTAGAACCGCAAGATGTACATGCGATGGGAGTGATTGCCGAAGCTACTTGCATGTCAGCAGAGGTCGATAAGCATATGAAGCTTGCTCGCAGTAAGCTTTGGTATTAAACGGGAGTGCTGGTATGAGACCAGCTTCAATATCTTGGGGCGCGGTCAACTACGTTGACGCATGAGCACGAATGAAAGAGCGGTCACACATATCTGCAGTCACCTTTCCGGTGAGTAACTGGGATCCTCTTCGGTCTTTGACTGGGATGAGGAGAGAGGAACGCGGTCTTGAGCCTCCAAGGGTCTGCTCGTCTGCGGTCTTGACTCTGGCGGTCTAGGGAGTGCCACGTTATACTGGGCCTTTGGACTAGACCGAGCTTGGGCCCTGTCTAGCTGAGTCCAGGGCTCAAGTGGGTGGCCCCTAGTTCCAAGTGGAAACTGATTATTTATGGTCTGAGTGAGGAACTAGCTTAGATAAGCTTCCGTTTTCCGCCCACTCAGGAGGCCAGCTCCTTTGGGCTGAGCACCAGTGATGGCATTTTATCGCTGAAAGTTGGTTCTGGCTCCTGCCTCCTGTGCAAATAGGCACACGAGAGAGGCACGTGGGGAAGCTTGTAGGCGCCTTCATTGCCCTGCCTCCCGGTTAACTGGTGGGCCCCTGGGCAGGTGAAGGGACAGCGCGTGGCAGGTACGGAGGGTACGTGTCACTTATCCATGAGGTGCAATAAATTCTGACTGACAGATTTTCGAATTTCAAATGTTGGCGTCGGTTCGTGGTTCGAGGAGAACGGTTTGTGGGCTATTTAATATGGGTCAACCCGTATATCTTGGCCTATAAATACAAACCCTTCAACCGTCAAAACCCTTTTATCATCTTCAAGCCCTCAAATTGCTAAAGAGAGAAAAATTGTGCCTTCCTTTCTTAGCGTTTTCTTGCTTCGAATCCAACCTCGTAAGTAATTTTGCGTTTTAATCTCTTCTTCATCTCTATTTCTGTAACTAGGGATTTGATGACGACCCGAGAGTTTGGTTCGGCTCGTCCCTTGGAACTAGGAGATGGAACCACTCCTGAGCACCTTCGCCGTTTGTAAACCTGCCGTGGGGTATCTATAGGAAGGCGGGCTTTGGGTGGCTTAGGCTATCCATGGAGTACTTCCCAAGGTATTTATGAGAAATATCAATGGGGGCCGTTTGTCCCACCCCGGTTGTTGGAGGCCAAGAAAAAATTAATTGTGAACGGTGATATATTGGTGTTGGGGGATACTAGTAGATTGAGAAACTTTGTGATGGGGGTTACTCGTGCTGTGTTTCCCCGAGAGAGAGATCGGGCATTGAACGCCTTCCAAACCTGGGCGGTGAGGAGGGCGATTGCACAACCCCTGTGATAACTAATTGGGAGAGAGTAGAACTCATGGATCTTGACCAAATGAATAAATATCAGTGCCTGGTCGCAGAAGATAGGAGTGATCCCCTAGATTTTGAGCCTTTGAACACTGTTTCCCCGAGGTCCAGACCGAGGCCTCTGATGTGCCCGTGGTGGACCTGAGTAGTGGTGATGAGATGGAGGTAGAGGTGGACGGAGGCGAGGAGGATGAGCATGAGGCAGAACCTTCCAAGGGGTCATCTTTCGATCTCTTTGGCTCTCTGAGCATGGAGACGGTGGAAGACACCCGCGAGGAGGGAGACCGCATGGCAGCAGGCACGGCCCAGAAGGCCACGAGGATTGTGGATGCCTTCGGGGAGGATTCTGATGAAGAGGCCCCTGACCGCGGCAAGAGGCCTGCTGCTGAGGAAAATCCTGGTCGAGGCAAGAAAAAAAAGGCAAGGAGGTGGCCTCTATTGATTGGGAGCAAGAGATCTATGCCACTTATGGTGTTGACCCAAATGCCTTTCGTGTCCGCCATCTTCAGCTTGTGGAGACGAAGAAAGGAAAACTAAGACCAGAGACGGTACGACGTTCGTGAGGACAATAGGGCTTCGTATTTTCTAGGGTGGTCCAGTTCGAGAATGGACTGAGGCTTCCCCTTGACCCTTTCATTAATAAGTTCCTGAATTTCACCCGCTGTCGCCCTATGAACCTGACTCCCAATGCTATTAGAGCCCTGGTTTCCTTCATAGCTATCTGTAGGCTATTTGGTTTTGAACCTACCCTCAATGGGCTATACGCCTTCTACCAGAACCAGATAACCAATGGGAACCTTGGTTTGAAGGCAAAGAACAATTCTCCCTGCACCTTCTCCCATCCAACAAACAAATTTGACCAATGGAATCAGAAAAACATCTTGGATATTGAGTCTAGATTTGGGTGGTCCTTTGCCAAACCTTCCAGCCCAATTCCTCTAAGGATTTTCGCTAATGCCTACCCCGACCCAGCTGCTGTCGAGGACCTTCTGATCACTCTAGCCCAATTCTTGGCCCAATTCGTGACCGATAAGGAGCAACCGGTTTTTGATGTGAGCGCGATAATAAGCGATGAACCACTGCTGATCTACACCGGGGTGGCCCCCAGAGGGAAGGTCTTCCCTATGCTCCTAAGGTAGCCATTTTGCCTCAGCTTCGTGACCCTGACTGGAGGGTTCATGAGTTTTTTGCTTTTGAGGCCGATTGTAAGACTTGCATGCTGGGCACAGAATGCGAGCCTCTGGAATGGATTGGTCTCTATTCTTTTTGAGAACTGCCCTCCATTGTTCACCAATTTTCTGAAAACTGTCGTCTAATCAACTCTTTTTCCTTTCAGAGTAGATTCAGCCGAATATCTCGGAGATGAGTGGTAAGCCTAACCCCCAGCAACTGAAGGCTAGGAAGCTAGCCAACGACGAGAGGGAAGCTGCGGCGAGACAAGCGGCTCTGGGGAAGACTCTGCCCAAGGGCGCCATTCCCCATGGTGTGGATAGACAAATCGGTGCTACATTGGCCGCGTGTAAGGGGATTCCCCAGACCAAGGACCTGCCTCTTCCACCTCCTCCTCGGGGAGGACCTCCACCATCTGCTCGAGGCCCTAGTCCTCCTGGTTGCACCATCTCCTCTGAGCATACCGGCCCCCAAGACCAATCAAGGAAGAGGTCTGTTATTGATGATGCGGCGAGCAAGGATAGTAGGCCACAGAAAGTTCATAAGGGGGCGGAGCTAACACATGCCCAAGCCTCCAATGGCTCCCGCTCGCTCCTCCTTCCAATAAAGGGAGGACCGTCGCTCGGATTCCTACCCGTGGTTCCCAATGAGCCGCGGGATCCGACCAAGAGTCTCAAAGAAGATTGAGAAAGTCCCCTTCGCGATCAAAGGGGTGGATCTGTACTATCGCGGAGGCTACAACTCTGTGATCGAGCAAGGAGCATTAAATAGGCTCTATGCCCCTGATTTTTATACGAGTGTAGTCTCCAAGATGAACTCTGCCGCCCTCTCCGGGGATATGGGCTTAATGGCTATTGAGGTAACACTTTCTGTGATATCGAATCACTGCTTTTCATGACCGCACCCTGCTAATTGCTTTGATCTTTGCTCGCAGATGGCCAACAAGTACATGAGGATGAGGGAGATCAATGACGAGTGTGACGTCCTCCTATCCGATCATACTGAGCTTATACCGAAAGTCTAAGCTTTTGGCTAAGGCCGAGGAGCGGTGAATGCTCAAGGTCTCTCTCGAAAAGGAGGGAGACTTGAAGACTTTCATGGATCGGCTGGATAAGGCGAATAAGGATGTGGAAAAGTACATGGGGCAAGCTGGGATGAGCTCCGCGGGCATAAGGCTCCGGCTCGAGAAGAGGAATGAAGAGCTTGCGATCAAGCTAGAGGCCGCCCAGAAGACGACGAAGACCTTGGAGGAGTCTGTGGACAGGCTATCCGATCAACTGCTTCCTCTGAGGCAATTTGAGTTGGAGAGGGAAACAATTTTGGAGGCTGCTCGCAAGGAGGCTGTGGAGCAGTATAAAATTTCTGAGGAGTTCAAGGAGAAGGTGCTGGACGAATCTTCCGTTCATTACGAGCTCGTCCTATCGACGCAGTTAAGGAACTTTGCTGCTACGGGCAAGTTCTCTGCGGAGCAATTGGCCATTATTGACTCTTTGATCTCCGCAGATGATCTCTGCCTGCCCGGGCATGTATTGGTCCCTCTGACTGTGGATGAGGTAGCCAACTTGGAGCTCGCAGCGGCCTCCTCCTTGCCTCCTGTGGCCGCGGTCACACGCTTCCTTCAACCTCGGGAATGCTGCACTGGATAACGAGGTTTGGGGCCGCCTGTCTCTGCTCATTTGAAGCCGCTGTTGCTAGCTTGTTCCCCAACGGGCCTACAATCAGTGATGTATTTCCGCCTCGGTCAGCTCCAGCTCCAGCCTCCACTGAGCCCATCACTGATCTTACTATAGCAGCAGATCTTCCCTCTCCTACACCTAACTCTGAGACGGCCAAAGAGCCAGCTACTACGGATCCCAAGGACCCTGCTCCTTTAGCTTAGGATTTTTTCTTTTGGTTTTTTCTTGTAATAGATTCTAGGATTATTGTAAATCATTTGCTCTATTAATAGAAGTATTTTCATAATTGCTCGTCTTTATAAGCTGTTTTTCTTTTGGCTATGATTGAATTCTTGCCTTTTTTTTTCCAGCTTATGACTTGGAACAATTACTTTTGGACTCAATGTCGCGGTCAGGGGCATAATAGGCCTTCTGCCCGCGTTTATGAGTTTTCCTAACTCTTTATTAAAAATCTCTTGGATTTTTTATGAGATTCAACCCTTTTTCACTATGATCACGTTTGTTATGGCCTTGGGACAAATTTTTAGGCCTTGACCCAATTTGTCTATTTGGCTTTTTAAAACTTCTTTGATCACTCCCTTCCACTTACACTTATTTTCCGAATTTGCATCTGTGGTGTAATTTTAGAAGCGCCAAGGCAAGCTACTTCCATTAGGCATATAGAGTGTGGCCGTGAGGCAATATTCTACACAACAGTAGGTAGGGTTATATTGGCCCTTTAACCTACCGGCATCTGTATCAACGATTGATGGTTCACACGGTTTGACCCCTTATGCAACACCTCTTGAGTTTTTTGTGAGAGTCTTGTGGTGATCATGTAACGGGCTCATATGTTGGCCTTTGTACATACAGGCATGCGAGTAACGGCCACCTAAGGCCTTCGCGCATTTAGTGGGTCCGGACTTCTGGCTTTTGTTCCCACTTGCATCTATATCCACTTATTTTCACACGAATAGGACAGGGTGTCTTGCTCGCGATCGTGTCCGGGCGATGGCCTTTGGACACATATAGGCGTGCGATCTTAAAGGATCTTTGCGCATCAGTAGGTAAGGGGCTCATATGTTGGCCCTTGAACCTACTGGCGTCCGCTTGCAGGCATCCACCTTAGCTTTTGAGGCTGGTGGGAATAACCTACGGATTGGCACAAGTTTTGGGTTTTACCCCTCTCCAATTCGTAAGTTTAGCTCATAACAGTTTGACAACAGAGTTTGTACAAAATTTTGCTTTGATGTTCATATATTTACTGCCTCTATCACCTTTACAAAATACAAAAGTTTAAAAGTAATACTTTCTAAGGTGATCGCTATTCCAAGCGTGCTTGAGGTCTTTTCCCTCTCGTGTCCGCAATTTGAAGGTACCCTCTTTGATTATTTGGGTAACTGTAAGTACCCCAATCTGGGTCGTCAATGTTCCGTTAGCCCAAATTAATGATTTATAATCATCTAGGGGCATTTTGGATATTATTTTAACAATTTAAATGAGGAAGGGCATTTTAAGAATAAAAAATAGACAAAATCCTGCTGGAATTTGTCATTTCCAATAAAAAATGGAATATTGACCGAGGGCAAAATGCCAAAACCGCTTTTACGCACGTATCGGGCATGCCGCTTGGCTAGTCCGCGCGAACAAGATTGCACCTACAATCTTGTCCACGCGGATAAGATCAACATCCAGGCAACCCTATAAATTCGGCCTTTCTCCCTCAGTTTTAACAACAACAAATACCCTTCCCTACTGTTACTCTGCCGAAATTTCCCCTCCAAACAGCCTTAAACACTCATCCTACCCAAATCTAACACCAAAACCAACCTCAAATCCATCCCAAACTACCCCCAAGCCATGAAATCTCTCAAGCCATAAACAACAAACCAAGAAACAATTGGTAAACCCTCACCTCCCTTACTCGAATCTCCTTCATCCATGTATATTTTTTTATATGTGAATGATGTAGCTTAGTTTCTTCACTTGCTTGCTCATCCCCTTTCCCTCTTGTCCCAAGGATCCAAGAGGGTCTCCATGGAACCCATTTCCATGGATGATCCTCTAAAATGATCCACATCCTCTTTCATTTTATGTCATTCCCCACTCTCCTTTTATTTCTCTTGGTACTTGCTTGCTTGACCAAGAAGATGGTCATCTTGGAGTTCATCTCCATGGATGACCACTTCAAATGGTCCATATTTCATGCTTCTTTACATGTTTAGTTTTACTTGCTTCCTTGACCTCAATATGGTCATATTGGAGTCAATCTCCATAGATGATCATTTCTAATGGTCAACATTATTTACATTCCTTGCAAATTCCCCTCCCCTTGTCTAAGATGCTCACCTTGGAACATTTTCCTTGGATGAACATCATCTAGACACACAAAATGGGTCACACAAGATGTACAAGATACACTTGAGTATAGGTCTCAAGGTTGGTCTTCCTATGACCACCTTAGAGACATTCCTCTAAAGTTGATACATCTTGACCTAACTCCCTTAACAACTTACTTTTTCATGTCAAATCCCCCTTCCCAAGTAAATGAGTTGCTCACAAAGTCCCAACGTACCCCCTGGATGACTTGATTAAGTGGATTCATCACTTATGACCACTAATCAAAGTCTAGGGAAAGAGAGAACAAGTATGGATGCCAAAATCCAAATCCACTTTTACTTTCTGCCTTTCAGTTACAATTCCAGGATAAGTCTGTAAATCCAATTAACTTTACTGGAAATTACAAAGTAGTAAACTGAAAGCTGTAAAAATATTGATCTACAGTTAGCTTCCGCGCGAATAAGATTGCTTATTGCAGATCTTGTCCACGCGGATGACATTGTCATCTCGCAAACAGTCCCTCAATTTACTGTTATTTTCAATTTAATCACTGTTTTCAAGCTGTTTTGAGTTCAGTCCCCAAAATTTCGGTTATTTTCGAAAACCCCTTTTTTAAAAACACACACACACACACACAAAAGGTTCTCAAGTAAGGAAGACTGGAATAAATGCAGGGAGGCATTATTGGGAAGTAGATAACGTTCTTTTACGAAGTATAGCGTGACCTCCAGAACTCATTTTCTCTAAAATTGGGTATTTTTCAAAGTTTTGGCCCTTAAACTAAAAACGGCGTGGCGACTCCGAAAATAAAAGATTTTTTTTCCAAAACGATCCCAAAGGAAAAAGGAAAAATCGCGGATACACATCATCACAGTGGCGACTCCGCTGGGGATAAAATAAGCTTTTTTTTTTTGAAATAAAAAAAATGATATTCGGTATATAGGTGGAAACCATTAAATTTCCTCTTCTACGCCTCCGTATGGGAGTCGGGGATAAGCTATGGATGAACAATGCCACGTACCGGTTTCATTTCAAAAAAAAAAAGAAGCTTTTTGTGGATCAAACTTCTGTCCCAACACTTGAAACCTTTTGTTATGTGTGTGTGCGTATTCCCACGATGCGTGGATTTCGATTTGACTGTCCCGAAAAAGTAAAATTTTGACTGTTGAATCCATTTTCTTAACTGTTTGAATTTTATGTGCTTATGTGCTTACATATTTTCAAAAAAAAAATATTTTCAAAAATGTTTTCAAAAAAATATATTTTCAAAAAAAAAAAATATTTTTTTGCATGCATCATGCTTTTTAAGACACATCTGAAAATCTCTGTTTTTACTCAAAAAAGAAGATAGATTGTCGCACACTACGCGCATGTTGACCTTACACTGCACACTACGTCCTTAACCCGGGAAATCTCAGTAGCAGCCTGGGGGGCCTTACTACGCCTCTCGGTGCGAGCACGGGACGACCCAAACAGCCATTGGTTTACCCTCGTGTCGACCCTGCACTTGTCCGTGACACACTTTTTTCGAGACTCGATTGGTTTTTGGTCCGGTCCGTGTCAAACTGTGTAAGTGCATGCCCCGTATAGGTCAAACCCTAGTCAACGTGCCAAGTCAGGATCCCCCGCGGACCCAACTCAGTTGGAGTCATGCCGGTTTTCCGTCATGAACTTTGACCCGATCTTGACTGGGGCTCGGACTTTGACCCGCATGGCTCATACACCGGCTCCCGGTATGACACCGAGTCATCAAGGATTAACGCTCACTCCATGTTTAATTACGACTTAACCAACGACGAATCAAGATCCCTTGTGGACTTCTATCCGCCGAGTCATTGCTGGTTTCTGCCAGGGCACTTTGACCCGATCTTGATTCTCGACTGGCTTCGTCGGTAATTTACATCAGTGCGCGTTAAGACTTCATGATCCGCCGGACCTTAGGTTCGTTCTCCTTTTCGGTCGGTGGGACTGCTTCCCCTACGGACCCCTTGTTCGGGGTTACAGGTTGAGGGTCCGCAGACGTAGTGATGGGTCCCACTGATCCAGGATTTAGAGTAGTTTAAAGAAAAAAAAAGAAGAGCAATCTTTTCCAACCGTTTAGGTTTTAATAAAACGCGTTCTAAGTAAACTCAAACAAATAACTGCATGTTGTATGAGCCCTGAGCCCAAACACCAACCTGTTTTGCTTTCCTGAGTCTGAACCGCACCCTTTTGTGCCTTTCACAGTAAACAAAGTTTGGATCAAAATCCCGGGTCATCGTTTGTTCGGCTCAGTCATTCCGAAATCAGATACTTCATCGGTTCCTTCCTTCGCTTCAGCTCAGAGTTTGAATGGCGGCTCGAGAGGAGAAACCGAGTGGGGACGTACGACTCCACACCCCGAGAATTTGCAGAATGCCAAACAGTGGAATCAAATGCGGGAACAGATAAGACAACATCAAGAGGCTCAGATCAGTCAGTTATTAGAAAGTGTCAGAACCCACGGTCTAGCAATTGTTCGCAACACTAATAGAACCTTTACGGTCGAGGCGGAGATTGAAGCTAATTCCTTTCCTGGGCATGCTGACTATCGTAGAATGCCTTGCTCCATTTCGTGTGGAACCACTAATGGGCTAAGCATGCCCCCGCCTATAACTCAGCCTGTCTCTCAACCCCTACGGCTTGGTATGCCTCATCAGTCTGGTCCGGGTCATCAGTTTGGAATTGGTCAGTTCAGCAAACTTTGGCCCCATCAAATCGGCACTCCTCAACAGTCCGATCGAGGTCAACTTGCCCCTGGTGCCTCTCGGGTTTCACCACTGGGTTTGAATCAGTTTGCTTTTTGTCCCACAGCTTGGAAGGGGTCAATTTACTACTTCACAATCTCATTCTGGTTCGGGTCATCAGCTCGGAATGGGTCAGTTTGTAACTTCTCAAGCCCAGCAGTTTAACCTGGCTCCGCAAGCCATTTTGGGTGAGTTCACTTCTCAGGTTCCATGGTTCGGACGGGGTCAGCTTGCTTAAGTCAATTCTCAAGGCCCACTTGCCCCTGTGATACTGCAAGCTCACATGCGCCACCAGGCTTTTATCACCACCTCATCAGGTTCACCGTATTCATAACATCCTCCAAGCTCTACCCCGCCCCTCCGGTTGGGAAGACCAACAAGGTCAAATGCTCCTCATCCAATTCTCCACCCGGCTGTTACGCAAGCTGCTCCTGCTCATCAAGTACCGTATACACATTACCCTTCTAGTCACATTCCTCAGTGTGGTCAAGACACGTTCAGTCCTACTTTTATGGTGCCTCAAATCTCATATCTTCAGCAGTCTTTTGGATCCGCACTCACTACTCCCTGGTATCCAGCCATTACGAGCCATATATCCTCATCTTCGGCAGCTGCCAGACCTTGTGAGTCCCCTTACCGAATCCACCAACCCTATGATGCAAGTGTTATTATGGTCACTTGCAGTTCCAGTGCTCTTGTCGATCCACATGATGCTCCATCTACTGATAGAGGCAGAAAAGCGATAAGTGACGGTAGTCGGGTTCCTAAACAGGGTACGTCAGGAGGCAGTGATATGCGAAGACAGCAACACCGGCAATACTATGATAACTTTGGGATACCTTTGAGCAAGGTTTTTGAGAACTTAGTAGAGCAAGGTCTCCTCGAACCCATAAAAAAATACAAGCCCAGAGTCCCCAATGCCAACTTGGACGTAGCCGAGCATTGCCATTACCACAATCATCATGGCCACACAACAGACAACTGTATAGCTTTGAGAAAGGCAATTCGGGAGCTGATTAAAGAAGGAAAGCTCGAGTGCCCTAGTGGCCTAATGCTAATGAGTTATGTTTATAATGGTCCCCCTAGACAACGACGTCAACCTTTCGGTGACTTTGGAATGCCACAGCAAGTCGGGATGCCTCCGCAGTCTGGTAAAGATCATTTTGGGTCTTCCCGGCGACAGATGCGGAATGCCGCAGCCACAGTTTGATCTAGGCCAGCAGTCAGGGATGGGTCAGTTCAGCGTCCCTCAACGGCGGTCGGGTATTCCTCCTCGAGAATAGTACGGGTCAAGCAACTCACGGCGTCTCACGGACGGTTCAAACGAGAAGGTTTGAAGTCGGTTCTATCACTCTCACTCAAAACAAACAGCGCATTGCTGAACCCTCTCAAACAAATCCAGATAACCATCAAAATCCTCCCGTATTCACTTCCTTATCTCAATATGCTCAGTCATCAAGTTTCATCCCCGTGACTTTTCCGACCCATTTCTTCAGACAACTTGAATTTGCTCCAGCTGCTCTATGGCCTCAAATCCCTCCACTTCCACCAGTATCGTGGGCACATAACTGATCACTGCCTCGGTCTGTGGTATGGAATTCAGAAGTCAACAGGAAATGGAAAGCTCAAGCGTCCTGGCAGTCCAACCAGCAAAGAGTAGCTAGACTAGGAGCTACCCATCTTTAAATTAAATAAAATGCTAAAACAATCTTTTAGTCAACCTTCGTAGGTTCTAGTACTTTCTTCGTTCAATCAAGTCCTCCTCGGACATTGTTGTTAATCTTAAGTTTTCTATAAAAGAGTCTTTTTCTTTTCTTGCTAGACTTAAGACATTACTTGCACACCTACATTACATTTAATGAAATGGTTTTATTTTATATGATCACTTGCATTGCTCAACAAATAATCTCTCGAAATAATCAACGTTCTGATTAATCGGTGTGAGAAAGTCAACCAATGCTCTCCCCATACACTTTCCTCACCTCACAAAAGCCTTCCTCAAGCCGTACACTTTCCAAAACATGTCCCCACCATCACCTTGACCAAGTCAATGACGGCAAACATCAAGGAACAACAAAAGGTCACTCAGCATCGGAAGATTGACCCCATGTCAACAACAACCCAGGGACTTGCCTTCGCCTTCGTGCGCATCAAGAAAGTTCAAGCAGGGGCTTGCCTTCGTCCTCATTTGCTTCAAAAAAAAAAAGAGCCCAAACAGGAGCTTCAATATATATATATATATATATATATATATATATATATATATATATATATATATATATATATATATATATATATATATATATATATATATAAATGATGAGGCCAAGGATCCAACACAGCCAATCAGAAGCTTGACAGATGGGCAAAATTAAAGCTCGAAGAAAGGAGGTTGTCGATAACAATGAAACGGTCAAAGCAAGGGCAGAATCACATCATAAGCCCTTATGCTATATTCAAATTCTTTCTTTCCCGATGAAAGACGACGATCCAGAAGCAATGGAATCGCTGAAATATCTGTCAAAATGACTTGTCAAGGAATCACCTCAAGTCCCGTGCCTCGTCATCCAACCTCAATATTAGAGCCTTTTCACCAAAGGGACCACAAATATTCATACACTTTCCCAAAGCTAAACACAGTTCAAGCCCGAACTACGGCGACTTGAGCCCTCACAATGAGGGGAACGTAGGCAACCAAAAATGGTCCGGTCATAAAAACATTCAAATCCCAGAAAATTCGGTCTCATCAATGGCCTCTCCTATACACAATATCTCTTCACCATTCGCCAACTTCTACTCTTGGTATCAGTTGACTTTCTCCTCTTAATTAATCTAAATTTTTGTTCATATCGATATTAGGGGTTGAATAACCCGAACATTAATAAAGGGCTTTAAGCAATCTTGTGATCATTTTTTAATAAAACATGTTTTCAGATGTCTTGACAAGTCTTCTTTTTCTACATTATAGGAAAAATAGAGCTAAACACTGATTTTCTATCAGCAGGGGCTTCCATACACTTTTACAAACCTTTCTACACTTATGCTCTCTCAAAAGAGTCAAACCCAAAGCGAGTTCTTTTGTGCCTTCATCAAATGAGGCCATCAAATAATACAAGTCGGGGATTCGTCCCCACTTTTTGAAAATATGCCCCTGCAGGTATACATTTCTAAATTTTCTTTCTTTTACATTTTCTTTGGGTTGACTAATTGACTAAAGAAAATAATAAAGTAAATATAGAAGGATGGGTTGCCTCTTTTGCTATATGAATATTCAATTTGCATTAGAGCTGCATTGGACTCTTTAAGGTGGGACTTTCGTCAAGTCATTTCTTTAAAGTGGGGCTTCTCTGGTCTTTTCGGGTCCACGTTGGTTCCTCTACTTTGCTACGAGATGGATTGAGTTTTTATCAGATTCATTTCAAGATCACTTTGCAATCAGGCTAAAGTTTTACTCATGTCAGATGTACAATCATGAGACTGGGGCTTTACCAAGTCACTTCTTCAAAATCGAGACTTTACCAAGACATTTCTTCAGACCAGGGCTTCGCCAAGCGAAGGGATATTTGATCGCCATATTGGTCATGGGCTTGTCAAGTGCAGTTCTTTGATGTCCAAGGTTGAGGAAGGAATTTTAACCAGAACCAGGGATTCATCATGATTCTATGGCTAATATTGGAATCTGAGTCCATAAAACTCCTTGTACCAATCAGAATGAGGTTTCGATGATAATTTTTGGAAGGTGTCAGGAATTTTGGTTTGACGATTGCCCTCAACCCCGATGGGACCTTCACGGTAAAAGAGGAAGAGGATCCTCATCCCTCTCTTGGCCAGACAGACTACCGCTGAATGCCACCACCTTCCTCACATGGAACCTCTACCGGGCCACACTCTTCTCATGAATCAGCCATCCTCTCAGTCTCAGTCTGGTATACATTCACAGCTCGGTCTGGGACAGTCGTTTGGGGGAAATAAATTGACTTCAGTCCGGTTTGGGCCAGTATGGTGTGCCTCAACGCAGTCGGGGTTAGCTCGGTATGTCGCAACAGTTTGGTATGCCTCAGCAGTTCGGTACAGATCAGTCAGGGGCTTCTCAGTTACATCAGCTCGGTATGACTTCTCAGTTGGGATTGGGATGACAGTCAACTATGGATCAGTTTGGAACTTCTCCGCCCCAGCAATTTGGGACGTCTCAATAGCAACCCAGCTCAAGATTGCCAGCCCCGGCACCGCACAAGTCTCACAAAATCCCCTCATGACCGCTTCCACGGGACAACAAACCCCTAATCCCACTCTCAGTCGCCCAGACTACACCAGAAGGCCACCACCAACCTCCTATGGCACCATTGCCCGAACCCATGCTTTAACCTATGGGTCAGCCATCTCCTCAGCCACAGTCCAGTGGCCCCATACAACCCAACAGGACAAGTCATTTTACAATCCCTTAATAGGGACAGAATCAGTATGGAATGTCCTCCTATGGTAGGGGGTACCTTGGAATGCCCCAGCAAGTTGGGATCCCACCGCAGTTTGGAACTGATCAGCCCGGACCTCCACAACAACAGTTCAGAGCGTCACAACAACAAGTTGGGATGCCGCCACCGCAGTTTGGTTCGGGACAACAGTCAGGTGTCCCTCCTCAAATGATGCTGGTCCAGCAAATTTTGGCACCTTTCCAGCCTCCACAAACCCGTTCCTCACTCAAGGTCCAATGGGTCAGCAAGTCCCCATCCCTGTCTCATCAGAATCACCAGGACCACAGTATCCTCCGGATTATACACCATCACCGCAGCTAGGCATGCAATTCAACAACCAGGGATCACAACCCGCACTTAAGCTTACCTATGAGTCTCATCTCGGGAGCCCGAGCTACCCGGCCACCTCAGGTCTGTCACCACCTCTTTTGCCAATTGGAAGTCAATAGCAAACCGCTCGGTTCTATCCTTATGCCCAGACTCCTACTCACACTCCCCGGGGTAATTTAGGCCAAGGGCAGGTCTACGCCTATGCCCCAGGCCTTGCCATCCTTTCCACCAGGGTGCCACCAATGGTAACCCCTCTCTCTAGCTCGTTTACTGGCCTGAACACTCCGGCTTTGCCACTGGACCCTCATCTGGCTTGGTTCACGGAACAACATAAGGAAATGAAAGCGCAGATTGCTGAACTGACAAGAAAGAAGGCTGCCCTCTGGTCCAAAGATCCCGAGTCCATTGTGCCTCTACCTCACAAGTTCGTGATGCCTAACTCGGATAGTTATTGTCAAAGATGGGTTTCTCACTTCATGACGTAATGCTGCAATGAATCTGGGGCTACATCAGCTTCACCTCGAGGTCTCTCACGATGATCGATCGGCTCAGTGCTTCATCCAGTATGTCGGTTTTACAGTCAAACCATTAATTGGACCTCTGCCGTGACGCTTTGCCGAACCTGGGGCTTCACCAAGTCATTAAGAGAAAGATTTTGTGGCTTTGGTCATGTCATTTCCTCGAAATGGGGCTTTTTCAAGTCACACCTATCTTCAGAAGAAAGGTCTAGTCACCTCAACAATTATCTTGGAGTTTCAGCTTTAAAACTGAGTATATGGCAACTCCCTGCATCCTCAGAGGTTGAAAGCTGGGATCTCCTCATATCGGCATTTTGCCAAGTCATTCTCCAAATTTATGTCAAGTCACAACTAACCCAAGCGAAAGAGGGTTCATTCATCAACGTACCTTTGATTCTAGAGCCTGCCAGCATCAGCCTCAAATGTCCGAGACTGAAAAGAAATTTCAATCGAGACCCGGGGTTCAAATCCAACTTCATCCCAAGACAAAAATTAAGGTCTGCATGATACTGCTGACCTACTAAAAGACCTCATCAAGGACATGCAATTTAGTCCACAACACATACAAACCCTCTCACCACTATACATCCCACATAAAACACCAAATCGGGCTCATACAACTTGCATTCAGTACAGAATTAACAAAACAAAATTACAAAAAATACATAGCAAAATAAACTGTAGCTATTACATGCCAAAATAGAAAAATGTGCATCAAAATGTATATATGTTTTCTCTCTAATAGGTACAATCAATCGGAATCACTATCCGAATCAGGAGCAGGATCCTCCTCCCTAGAGATCTCCTTACCACGCCTCCGAACCCTCCGAGTCATGCTCAGCCCCTCCACCGCTGCCTCCAGAAAAGCCATCTCCGGCTCTATGTTGTCCTGCTCAGCGTCGGAGTATCGGTCCTCGGGATCGGCCGACACGCCCCGGTACGGCACACCGATATCCATGAAGAAGTCGTATCCGAAGGAGAAGGCGTCGGAACCCTGGCCGTACGTGCCCTGAGTCTGCAAGGGCATCCCATAACCTCCCTGCGGATCAAAAGCGCTGTAATCTCCGCCGTGTGAAGAGGAGCCCTCGCCGGTCCTGCCCTGTACGAAGCCCAGTCCCTCCATGCCTTCGAAGATGATGTGATCTCGGGAGAGCTCCACGCTCCTGTCCATGTAGGGAGAAGGAGAAACGTCCGTCGACCCCCTGGACTGAGTGCGAGGAGTCTCCATAGATCTCCTACCCGGCATAGTCTCGCTGGTAGGGATAGACGACCTCTCTCGCATGGAGGCACTGGATCCTAGCTGCCTCGCCCTCTCCGAGCCCCGAGCATTCCCCTTCGTCACAAGGTTACGAATAAACCTCTTAGCCCCGATGACCTGGCGCAAAAGCCGATCCACAACTCGGGACGAGTACTGCGAAGAAGAAATAGAAGCATTAAAAGACAGTCGAAGCAATGACGAAAAAAGTACAAAGCCTAAATAACCAGAACGTAATTAGCACATACATGAGCATTCGGTCGAGGCCGAAAAGCTTGCGGTGTCACCGCCGGGAGGGGTATCTGCGCCCTCATCCTAACCCCTTCCTGGGTGTACGAAAAGTCAGCCCGAGGGATCCTCACAACCGATTCCCCCTCCCTCGCCAGCACCTAAGGCGTCCTCAGCCTGCGCACCACAAACGCCTAATAGGGCTCATGAGTAACATACTCCAGGGCAGGCCGCCCACATTTAAATCAATCCCAATTCGCTGACCCTTCCCGAGGAAATAGCATGTCAGCCGGAGGCTCAGCTGGCGCCAGGGCAGGTAACCCTAGACCATGCTGCCTCGTCACCCTCTCTCCCAAGTAATAAACATCGCAGGTGAGTCCCCGCATGATCCATCTCTGGCTCGTCCAGCGCTCAGCGCCACCCAGCTGGTCCACCTCGAACCGGTCCCAAGGGTAAAAATTAACCCTCTCGCTGGTCTCCTTCTTCATAAAAGGTACCGCATCACTGTACTCCTAGTCCGGCTAGTCCTCTTCACTCGAGCGTTCTTCGTCCACCAGAGCATAGCCGGGTATGCAAAGTTCTCCCCTGGGACATGGTCCCACAAGGCGCAGCCAAAAATCTCCAAGGCCCAAACCTGCATCCAACAAAGGAGACCTGTCAAAAACCAGAAGTGCATACACAATATGTACAAAGGATAAAAGAAAAGAAAAAGAGTGTACCTCCAAGGGGAACTCGAAGCAGGTCAGGGAGGTGTACGCCTTCCTGCGGTATCTGTCCAAAGCGAAGTATAACTCCGCCAATCCCGCCTCTCCCCAGGCATATTCGTCAATCCTGTCTGTATCCGCCAAGGACCCCAGCAAAGCAAACATGGCCGTACCCTCAGCATGCCCAAACAGAGTGCTGGAGAGGGCGAACCATAAGAAGCATCGAGCGATCTACTCAGCTGTGATGGTCAAGTCCCCTCTCTCGTACCTGGCAATGCTCTCGGCTAGCTTAGCCTCAATCATGGCATACTCCATGCCCATCCCCTTCCGCGGCACGATAACAATCCCCAGCAGGTTCATCAGCTCCACGTCCGTGTACCCATCATGCCACTCCAAGCTGAGCCCCTTGAAGGACAGGCCAATAATAGCAGCATAATTCGTAGGAGTCACGGTAGCCTCCCCCCAGGAAAAGTGAAAAGTATGGGTGACATCCCACCAGTACTCGGCCAATGCCAAAGTGAGCCCCTTGCTCTTACGTAAGCCACACACCCCCCTCAGGCCCTCAACAAAGCCATAAAGCTTAGAAGCCACCACAACCTGATGTGGACTCCTATAGCCCACCCTGCTAGCCGTAGGAAAAGCATCCCAAAGCCTGACAACTGCCTCCATGGATCCCCGCGTCTTCAGCTTATCCAACTTGCGTTGGATGATATCACCTCTCTCCTGAAAATAGTCACAACACAAATGTGTCATCAAAATTGCCAATATGACATAAACAACAAAAGAGCAGGAAAGAAAGAAAATAAACTCCGACCCATTTTTGGATACATTTTCCTACACATTCTTTTCTCACACCCAATTTTCATTCAAAAATCTCTTATACAAGAATCCGTTCCAAATTCGGCAAATTTATACATTCTTTTATAAAACATAGCATGCATCTTTTCTCACATTCGTGCACCATGTTATCAAGCATGCATTCACAAAAGCAAATTTTCATTCAAAATCTCTTATACAAGAGTCCGTCCCAAATTCAGCAAATTTGTACCCACTTTGTTTTTACATTATGCAAACTACCAATGTTTTTCATTAACAAATTGCATATTCTTTCTACCCATAACTTCAATTAAGCAAATGCATCACCAATTTCAGTTTTTCATGGCAAAATAAACAAAAGCCCCAATTTTGACCATTCAAGCCCTAAATCTAACATATGCCAATTTTGACAAAAATCAACAAAATAGGCAAAATTGAGTGTCATACCATGCTGAGATCCTCGTCGGTGGCCCAATGTTGCCACATATCCGGATAAAACTCCTCATTCATCGATTGTGAGAGAGTATAGTGGCGGTGCATCCTCACCAACCCAAGTCTCCTCTCCGCCGCCTCCCGACTCACCCGAACTTAGCGGACTCCACGAGCTCCTCCCCTTTGCTCCATTGCCTTGATTTTGAAAGATTTTGTGAAGAAATCAGACAACAATGGCATTTTTCTCCCTCCTTTTTCTCTCTCTCTCTCGATGGAATTGTTGAAGAAAATGGGGAAGACAGACACGGCTGTCTGTCTTTTTGAACCAGGCGCGTTGCAGGTCTGGTCTGCGTGAACGATATTGCATGGAAAAATCCCTATTTTGCCCCTTTAATTCCTGGCCCTCTGCATCCAGACCCCCAGTTTAACGAAAACTTAACGAAAGTCCATTTCCTTCCTAGTTTTCAACCCCGGCCGTCATCGTAAGTCCGTCCTTTAATGAAAACTTAACGGAAGTCTATTTCCTTCCTCGTTTTCAACCCCGGCTGTCATAGTAAGCCCGTCCTTTAATGAAAACTTAACGGAAGTCCATTTCCTTCCTCGTTTTCAACCCCGGCCGTCATCGTAAGACCGTCCTTTAACGAAAACTTAACGAAAGTCCATTTCCTTCCTCGTTTTCAACCCCGGCCATCATCGTAAGTCCGTCCTTTAACGAAAACTTAACGGAAGTACATTTCCTTCCTCGTTTTTAACCCCGGCCATCATCGTAAGCCCGTCCTTTAACGAAAACTTAACGGAAGTCCATTTCCTTCCTCGTTTTCAACCCCGACCGTCATCGTAAGTCCGTCCTTTAACGAAAACTTAGCGGAAGTCCATTCCCTTCCTTGTTTTCAATCCCGACCATCATTGTAAGTCCGAACCAAGAACACACATCCCCAGCGGAAAAACCTCGGCCGTCATCGTAAGCCCATAGACATTCCCAACAGTTTCCGAACTACGTCCAGGCTTGATTCCCTTTCGGGATACGTAGGTAGCCTACCATAGGTCCAGCCACTTGACCGACACGGTCACCCTCAACCCCAACAGTCATCGTAAGCCTGAATCTTCCCCAGCGAGAGCGTCTTCAAATGGCCCCCTCCTGAACCAAACCCCAACTTAGGTTCATACTCCTCAACTAAAATTCAGGTCTAAATGCTTCTGCTAGGTCGAATACGTCTTCGGCAACGCTTTCGCTAGGTCGAATACGTCTTCGGCAACGCTTCAGCTAGATCGAATACATCTTCGGCAACGCTTCAACTAGATAGAATACGCCATCGGCAACACTTCCGCTAGGTCAAATACGTCTTCGGCAACGCTTCCGCTAGGTCGAATACGTCTTCGGCAATGCTTCAGCTAGATCGAATACGCCTTCGGCAATGCTTCCGCTAGGTCGAATATGTCTTCGGCAACGCTTTTGCTAGGTCAAGTACGTCTTCGGCAACGCTTCAGCTAGATCGAATACGTCTTCGGCAATGCTTCTGCTAGGTCGAATACGTCTTCGGCAATGCTTCGGCAACGTTTCCGCTAAATCGAATACGTCTTCGGCAATGCTTCCGCTAGATCAAATACGTCTTCGACAACGCTTCCGCTAGATCGAATACGTCTTCGCCAACGCTCTCGCTAGATCGAATACGTCTTCGGCAACGCTTCTGCTAGATCGAATACGTCTTCGGCAACGCTTCCGCTAGGTCAAATACGTCTTCGGCAACGCTTCAGCTGATCGAATACATCTTCGGCACTAGGTCGAATACATCTTCGGCAACGCTTCCGCTAGGTCGAATACGTCTTCGGCAACGCTTCCGCTAGATCGAATACATCTTCGGCAATGCTTCTGCTAAGTCGAATACGTCTTCAGCAACGCTTCCGCTAGGTCGAGTCTGTCTCCGACAAACGCCTTTGTTAGTCAAGTCTACCTTTGACAACGAAAATGCGGTGGGAGGTCCATTCGTCTGACCTCTCCTTTCCCCTGCAAGACCCGAACTACGACCGACTTGATTCCCAAATGGGATACGTAGGAATCCTTTCGTTATGGGTCCAGCCATCTGAATGTGCGCTCGCCCGGAAAATTTTGGGTTTCCCGGTTTAAATGAAAAAAAAAGGAGTCGCCACGCCGTTTTAAGAGGAAACATTGAAAACCTTTATTTAGAGAGAAAACATGAGTTCGGAGGTCAGGTTACGTGTTGGGAAGAACCGAGAGTTCACCCAACACGCCTCGTCCGTAGACGAGTCTTTCAATCAAAACATCCAAGTAAATCCAAAGTGTGTGCAAATATTGATAATAAACGAAGTGTGATTAAATGCATCTTATTAATTATGGAACGAGAATTACATATTGTGAGCCCATTATTTAGGGAGGCCACATCCCTGATACAAATAATCTAAAAACAGATTACAAAGGAAAAAAGGGTCTCTGCAGATGGGTCATGTATGTCGCATGACACATCGCACCGTGACTGCAACGTGCCGCGTGACACGGGATCACTGAGACAAAGGTGTCGCGTGACACACGTGAGCCATCTGCGTAAACCGAACAATAAGAACACGTAATCAACGAAAGCTATACGAGATCTAATCATTTAACTAGATTACGAACGAAATACGTAAACGAAACTAAATCAACCTGTGGGAGTGTGGATATGGGTAGATCCACACCCCTTGGGGTTCAAACACCAAATCTAATCAAATAATCAACAATATAAGCTCAATTGCACGAATTATTCGATTAAACAGAGATTGCGATTGGGATTGATAATCCGTATAGCTAGGATCTGATTACTGAATCCAAACAAAATTAAATGCTAGAATTAATAGAAATTAAGCAAGAGAGAGAGAGAGAGATTGGGTTTAGGGAATCGTTACCCTTGTTGCTTCCACGAATTCTATATCCAGTCAGATATAGAATCCTTCAATTCTTCACTTCGATCCGGGAAGGACTCGATGCAAGGGGCTCAATTGGTGTAGCTTGAGAATTGGGTTTGGAAAGGAGGAATTGGGTAGGTTGAAGGTAGGAGAGAGAGAGGTTTGTGTTTAGAGAGGTTCGTTACGCTGCAAATTCTGAGTAACAAAGAGGCTAAAATTCGGATCCATTTATGAGAGGGGGAGGGTCTTATTTATAGGCTGCAGTTGGCTGCCTTAATGTGTCGCACGACCTTACGCGTCCACTTTTTATGCCTCAAGCTGTCGCGTGACACAAGGTGGCTCAACTGCTTTTGGCGCCAAAAACCAGTTTCTGGAACATTCCAGGAAAATACCCAAAAGGTCCAACAGGTTTTATTCTCAAGGGGTCCTTTGGCATGAATAATGTACCAAAAGGTACTTCCTTCGCGGGAAACACATGGAACGTTTCCGGAAGTCTCGGGATAGGCCGGGAATTTACCAAAATGCTCCTAAATGCAATTTTATTATATTAAAATGCATCTAAAAGGTTGCGAATTGGATTGGAGTACTTACAGAGCCCCTCGGCAACGTCACTTTTGGAAAAAGTGGGGTTGTCGATAAAATAAGACCCAATCTCAATGAGCGGCTAGGGTTAAGGTGAAGGGCTAGAAGGGTGAGAAGGGAAAAGATGGGCATGTACCTTTCGAGAAAGGATTCCTACGTATCCCTTGAACAAGGGAATCAAGCCAAATCGTAGTTCGGAAATACCAAAATTAAATTCATAAGCCGAAAGGGGTAGAGACGTATCTTCATACCTTTCTTTGTGGCTTACTGTTGTTTCTGTAGGATCGGGTAATTGCTTTCTTTCTCACCAGGGTTGTAGCCGCCGGAGGGTCTCACACGCTTCTTCTTCGTTACGTGCTTCGATAAGTATAGTGCCGGGGACTCACGCTATCTTTGCTTTTCTTGTTTTGTGGATGCCAAAGGGACTCATACCACTATGTCGGTGCGGGGAGCGTAGTTGCCAAGGGACTCACACTATACGCTTTCTTTGGGGATAAAATGTAGCCGCCGGGGGGACTCATGCTACTTCTTTTACGCTCTTTCTTTGCTCTTTGTGGATGCCAAAGGGACTCATACCACATCTTTTGCTTTGTTGATGAATGTAGTCGCCAGGGGGTCTTATGCTAATCCTTTCTTCTCTGTTATTGGTTTCTTTGTTGGACGGCCTTTGCTTGATTGCCGCTTTTCTTTGTGTCCTTAGCTTTCCTTGGAGAGCTGGGGGGGACTCTGCTTTTTCCCGTGCCTCGAGGCCCTTTGGTTTACGGAGATTTGTTCGTCAGTAGGGATTATTGTCTTAGGGGGAATTGGTTTCTTTTCGTGAAATTTGTTTGTTTTGTTGAGCTCTTCTTGGGTACATCCATGGATATATATGCCTCTTTTTGCTTTTGTTCTTCCTTTTTCTTCTCCAGTTTGGTCGGAGGGCCAGTCTTTGGGACTCAATCGATTATTGTACCTGCGGGGGTAAAACAACATATGCCAGCGCTACGCCTAAACAAGCCTATCTTGTTAGCAAAGATTAATTTATGTTAGCATGGTTTGCGCGAGTCTGTCTGTCCTGGGAAAGCGAACGCCATTATTGGGTTAAAGGTTGGCTTTGTCAGGTTTACACATGGGGTTTTGGGATAGTTTCTGGTAGGTGTGTATAGCAGGGGTCCTCTCCTGTGTATTTTCAGGGGTATGAGGGTAAGGGGTGTGTTATGGCAACGGCGAGTCGGAAAATGCTCTGGGGTAACCACTGCAGGCTTTTTCACACTGTCTGTCATCAGCCAAAGTATGTCGCCCGACATGTTGTGTCTGTTTGGCTTCTTCTGTCGCACGACTGAGGGAGGCTCGCAACAGCTCTTTCAAAAGTCGGTCCAGGCTTCATTCTACAGTCACTGTCTTCTTAGCAGGGAAACCCAGCAGCCCTTATTTGGCAGATAAGCGATTTCTTTGGTCAAGACTGTCACTTTTGGCTACAATGGAACATCATAGCAAAGAGATTGCTTCCCGGGAGTGTCAATTTCATCGGGACTTCATCGAAATTTGGGGATTTCATCTGAGGCAACATAGAAATATTATCGACAAGCGGTACAGTATGCCTTGTATTTGGTCCTTGAAAGATTGGAGGGTTGACTGGGATTTGCTTCGGGCTGCATCCTGCTTCTGGGATTCCGAGCGCCATGTATTCTCTTTGTCATATAATTATCTGACCCCAACTATGGAAGACTTTAGGGCGTTGACAGGCTTGGGTAAGGCGGCTACTGTAGCATTCCCCCGGGACAGTCGGCTGATTGATGAGCAGCTATCTGACTTCTTATCTCTGCCTGCGGATCAGGTACTGCCTATGATTCTGGGTGATGGGTCCATAGATTTGACTCGGATGGCTAGGTTGCGTCTGTCCCGTCCTGAGCTGTTTGACCTTTCTACCTCTCTGGATATGTTCATGCTGTTCACACTGTCAGCTTACTATTTCTGCGGGTATGCCGGAGTCTGCTCAGGTGCTTTGTTGGAGATTGTTAGGCAAATGAGGGGTGACCGGGGTATAGATTCTCGTCAAATTCATTCTGGCCAAGGGGAGATGGATGTTGTACCACTGTTTATTCTTGGCTGAGACTTATCACGGTATTGACAGGCTAGCAGGGGGATCAGACTTCATGGGAGCAGGCAGCCCCAGCTTATTATCTCTGTGGTTCTTTGAGAGGTTACGCTTGATCGGACCATTACCAGAAGGTCGGACGGCCATGCCCTGGGTGACTCGGCCACGTAGGCTGGTGAGGGATGAGGTTGCTGATAGTTGGCAGATGAGGTTGTCACGGTACGAGACCACTGATCTGAGCTGATTCCTGCCCGGAATATACGAGACCATGAGAGATATTCAGGGATGGATCGCAGTAGTCCGGTTGCCTCGGTTTGCATGTATCCTCTTTCGTGTCCCATCACTGGTGAGCAGACAAGTATAGGTATCCTCGCAGATCGTCCGAGGCTTTGAGGGAGAGACTCGGTGACCGATACTTGCTCCGATGTCCATGACCGAGCCCTGTGCTATACAGCTTTTTCACAGATCTTTTACGGAGGGCTTTCTTCCCACTCGTGTGCTCCTTCGGCAGCCTAGAGGATTTACATTTCGACCACGCAGTATCTGGATTGGTATGAGGAGCATCCGTGGTTCTGGCCCGATTGGCTATAGAGACTCGCCGCCAGAATACTTGGGAGCAGACTATCCGTCCGCTCGAACTCTCAGAGATATAGAGGCACGGGGAAACCCAGACAATGTTACCGGCGATGCTGCTGATGACTATGAGAGGCAAGAGATCAGGAGGGCTGCTTTAAGAAATGATCCAGAGATGAGAGCTCGCAGAGAGGCATTGCGGCAAGAGAGGATTGCTAGGGCCGCCTTGAGGGAGATCGGTTCGATTGAACCGCGGCGCGCGTTATTCCCGAATTGGGACGGGCTCAAACCGATTTGTTTGACATTCCTAAGCCAAAGACCTCAGGGACCGAGAAAGAGGAAGGATAGAGGAGCGAATTCGGGAGCGGGGACGAGCCTCTAGACACACATTTTCCTTTTATTTTGAGAGACTCGAGACTCTTTTGCTTTATGTTTTGAGAGTAGGAATTATCTGTATGGGAACTGAGTACCCTTTGATTGCTTAATGCAGACAGAATAGATGTTATCAATGTTTTCTTTTATTCGCAACAAGCTTTTTGAGTCAAAAGGTAGGTCGTGCTTGAACTCATCACCAAGACTATTAACTCGAAATGATCCTTTGAAAAGCCTTGGGACCGTAATCAAAATGCATTTTGGTAGGAAGAGAGATTTTTGCAATAGCTTTTAGACCGAACCACAAGTGGTTGCCTACGTTCCCCTTTTGTAAGAGAACTAAGGGGCTCAGGTCTCCGTAGTTCGACTCAATTGACTTTAGTGTTTAAGAAAGGGGAAGACAGAAGGGGGAAATGGTGCAACCCTGTTTTTTACCTAGACCGCCCTCTTTTGGGTTTTCAGGCTAGTTGGGTATATTCTTTAGCATCGGGCGCGTCCCTTATTTTTGCATGGACTCGCCTTTTGAGAGGTTTCAGCCTCATCTCGGGACAATTTTGTTGCGCCTTTATTTATCGTCATTTTTTATATTTTTTATTATTTTTTTTTTTAGAGGGGAAAGACTCGATCATACAAAATACCTCCGCAACTTGTCGCCGTTGACGGGTGCGTAAATGGGTTGCCATCCAAGTCTCGATAATGCATAACTCCTCCGGAGAATACTTTCTTTACTAAAAACGGTCCAACCCAAATGGGTGCCCACTTACCCAACGCACTCGCTTCCGATTTGAGGGCTTCATCTTAAGGACCGTATCACCGAGCTTTGATATCCCCGGGCTTCACTTTCTTATCAAAAGCATGGGCCATTCTTCTCTGGTATGCCTGTTATGCTCCATGGCTTTTAGTCTTCGTTCATCTAGCGTAGAGCCGGCTCATTATATCGACTTTGGAGCCATTCGATCTCGTTCACCTCATTCTCAAGCAAAACCCCGAGGGAAGGAATCTCTAACTCAATGGGCATTACGGCCTCCATTCCGTAAGTCGAGCGTATGGGGTTGCACCGGTGGCAGCTTCGGATTGAAGTGCGATATCCCCATAAAGCTAAATGCGGCCTTTTCCCGCCAATCTCGTCCTCGCTCGGCCATCTTCTTTATAATTCTTTCCAAATTCTTTTGGCGGCTTCAACGGCGCCGTTTGTCCGTGGCCCGTATGGTGAAGATTTGTGGCGCTTGACTCGGTATTCAAGTGAGCAACCGATCGCTTTCTCCTCAAAATGGGTTCCATTGTCGAAATAATCTCGTTCGGGACTCCATAGCGACGTAAAATCTGCTCCTTTATGAATCGGGCAACTTTCTTGGCGGTGAGCACTTTATAAGACGCAGCTCTTCTACCCATTTTGTGAAGTAATCCACGGCCACTAATACAAATGCATGCCCATTGCTCCCAGGGCGGAGAAATCTTCCCAATGACATCAATACCCCATGTTGCGAAAGGCCACGGAGTTGTCATACAAGTATAAGTCGTGAGGAGGGATGTGGTTCGATTGGAGAATCGCCGGCATTTATCACAAGTCCGCACGAAATGGATGCACCTGTCTCCATAGTGATCCGTAAGTAACCCAGCACTCGAAGATGCCGTGCATGAGAGATCGAGCGTTCATATGAGGTCCGCAGCACCGTTGTGAACGTCTTCCATTACTCTTTGAGCCTTTTCTTTGCCGATACATAGCAGAGCGGCAACCTTCCCTTTTCTTCCATAGTTCATCGCCGAGTATGACATACCGCGCCGACAATCTTTTTAGGCTTGGTAAGCTTCGCATGTACTCTTTTTGAATCTCCTTCTGGTCACAGAAAGCGATGCTTCTCCGTGCTTGAGGTATTGAAAGATCTCGATTGTACCACGGTTCACCGACGCCTCGATCTCTATTTCACAACAATATGCAGTGATTTTCTTCTACCGACCCAATGGCTCGATTGATTTACCTTCTCGGGATTTCCACCAAAGAGGCTAAGGTAGCCAGCATCTCATGGAACTGTTTCTTGTCTCGCTGGTAAGAACCGAATGATACTTCCTTGAATTGGCCGATGTTCGCGATGTAGGCATGGTACTTCCGAGGTACATGGGTCTATAATCTTCCATTTGTCAAGGCCCTGGCTGATTATCAATCGGGAATCACCGAACACTTCCAATTCTTCCACATGTCGCCAAGTGGCGCCTTCTAGACCGCTATGCAAGCTTGTCAGACGCATTGTATCAGTAATCGGGAAATTCAACTTGATTGCTATGGGAGTATGCATGTCGTTTGGGTCTATTAAAACCATCCCAATGCCATTTCCTTTCTTGTTAGCCGCTCCATCAAAGAATAATCGCCACTTGTTTCCGCTTTCTATAGCGAGGATCCCTTCATCCGGAAACCGGAGATCCGGCCCTTGATCTTCAGACCGGGGAATTCAGCCTAACCGGTCCGCTAATGCCTGTCCTTTAATTGACTTACGGATCACATATTTGATGTCGACTCGCCAAGAAGAAAGTCCATTTTGCCAACCTCGGTGGAGATGTTTCCTCCGTCACCTTGGAATAGATATCTCGATCGGGTCCATCTTGGAGACTAAGTGTACGGTGTGGGATAGCATATAGTGTTTTAGCTTTCCGACCACCCATACCAAAGCCGCGCAAGTTTTCTCGAGGGCGTAGTAATTCAATTCACTCCCTTGGAATTTACTACTGACGAAATAAATGGCATTTTCAATCTTTGAATCTTTCTTTTCTTGTGCTAGCATAGCCCCAGCCGGGCCGTGGTTCTGTGATCGTCGATATAGAAGTAAAGGCTTGTCTCCGTGAGGTGGGGCGAGAGAATAGGAGGATTGACGAGATAGGCTTTGATCCTCTCAAAATCTAGTTGGCATTCCTCGTTCCAAACCACTTCCCGGTTCTTCTTTAGCAGCTTGAAGATCGGCTCACATATGGTGGTCACTGGTTGTGAATCTGGCGATGTATTGTAGGCGACCCATGAATCCTTTTACTTCGAGACGGCTCGGTGGCTTCATTTCAATGATTGCCTTAACCTTCCCGGGATCTATTTCAATGCCGCGCTCGGTGACCATGTATCCTTAACTTTACCTCGAATAACCCCAAATGTACACTTGGCCGGGTTCAATCTCATGGAGTATTCTCTGGAGTCTGTTAAAGAATTTCCTCAAATCAATGAAATGCCGTCCATCCGACCCTTTCGAATGAATAATCATGTCATCTACATACACTTCAATCTCTCCGTGGATCATGTCGTGGAAAAGGGTAGTGATCGCTTCTTTGATAAGTAGCCCCGGCGTTCTTCAAACCAAATGGCATTAATGTGTAACAATAAGTACCCCATGGAGTTGTAGAATGCCGTCTTGTCTCGATCTTCTTCACCATCTTGATCCGGTTGTAACCCGCAAAACCATCCACGAAAGACTTGACCTCAAAGTTCGCGGTTGCATCCACTAGCATATCAATGTTGGGCAAGGGGAAGTCATCTTTAGGACTAGCCTTATTGAGGTCTCGAAATCCACGCACTCGAACCTTTCCATTTGCTTTGGTGATTGTCACAATGTTGGCCAACCAAGTTGGATATTCAATTACTTTGATGAAGCCTACCCGCAAGAGCTTTTCAATTTCTTCTTTCACTTGTAAGGACCATTCAGGTTTTATCCGCCTCAATTTCGCTTGATCGGCTTAATTTCTGGATCCAAAGGTATTCGGTGTTCCACAATAGAAGCATCCGGCCCGGCATATCTTTGTAGGACCAAGCGAACACATCCATAAATTCTTTGAGCAACTCAATCAGGGCAACCCGCTCATCTCAGGAGAAGAAGCTACCAATCTGCGTTTCTTTGGGTTCTTCTACTGCTCCTGTGTTCACCGTTGTTAATACCTCATCTGGCACTGGGCCCGGCTTTCCTTTTGCTCGCAAGCTTCGTTTTGAATCTTTTTCTAAAAATTGTTCATCGATTAAGTTCGCATTATCTTCAATTGAATTAGGCTTAATTATTTTTAAATCTTGATGATTATTTTTTGTTAAGCATTCAATTGTTAGATTGGCAATCACGGGGTACTTAAAGATCAACCACTTTATTCAAAGCAAAGGGGAATACAAAGTGTTTACAACTCGAAGACGGTCTTCCGTCGTGAGGACATTAGGACCGGCCGAAGACTCAAATTCTATAACAAGAGACTCGGGAGACCGACTCAAAACACAGGGGATGAATTTAGACTTGGAGGGACAAGGACGAGGTTTGAGCCCTAGCTTTTCAATCATAGTCTCCTGTCGGCGACCGGTCCTCGAACGAAGTCCACCCCGCAACGGTCCTTCGCGGTAGTCTTCGGCTTGACTAGCTCCACGTTGCAGATTCCTTCGAACTCTAGCATAGCTACCACCTCACCGTCGAGAGGAAAAGTTAATCAAATCATTCGGCTCCTTAGCACCATCTCTCATTTACGCCAAAGACGTACCGCTTCCGTGCTCGATGCCCCTCGCTCTTCAAACAAATCCGCTAACTCCCCATCAATATTCGCGGCCGCACCGTGAATTTTACATATTGTGGGCTCATCTAGAACAAGCTTTTCAAACCGATTCTCATATTCGTGGTCCCCAGAAGTGGTAGCTGCTCTCGTAGGTGGCGGTCACACCTTGCCTTTTGGGCAAACTATCAAACATTTCTTTCACCGGGTTCTTGCTATTGGCGAACCTCTCGGATCGTCTTCATTCTTTCTTCCGCCGGAATCAACCTTGGCTCAGGACAAACAAACATATCCCCATCTTCTCGACAAAGTGCTTATTCGTAGACCAACCGTACGGGCGCATTTCGGGCTTCTTGTACTTTCTACCGGCCGCCGAGGTCATCTTTTCTTTGAAAGCCTCGGTTTTGTCATACACCTTATCTTCCTTAGTCACAAAGATACCCTGACCTTGCTCTGTTTCTCTTAGCCGGGCAAGACAAGCCTACACGGTCCCCGTTGGCGTTTTCCCACCTGCATCAGGGATATAGCTCATACCTCTTAGCATTTTCAACACAGGAGGAATCTTGTCTGAAGATGTCGTCAAATCTATGGTACAGACTTGCCCCTTAGGTTTCTCAATCGCGAACCCACTGAGCATCGGGTTCTCCTGGTCGAGTTTGATCTCCATTACTGGTAAGGTATTCGCGCTGGTTTCTCCGATCATAACACTATCACCATAGATGGTTGTCAGCACCCCTTCCTGCACAAACTTTAAGCATTGATGAAGCGTGGAAGCTACGGCTCCAATCTCGTGGATCCAGGGTCTGCCCAATAATGCTGAGAATGTAACAGGAATGTCTATAACCTGAAAATCCACCATCATCTCCTTACCTCCAAACATCAGATTAAGAGAGACTATCCCCAACACTGCCCGGGACGTCGAATCGTAAGCCTTTATGGTTTGGTTGGATGGTTTGAGGTTCTGCGCGTTGATGTCCAACATACTCATCATTTTGGCGGGGAGCACATTCATAGCCGACCCATTATCTATCAACACATGGGGAATCCGCCGTCCCTCCAGAGGCACCGTAATGTGTAAGGACTCGTTATGTTTCGCACCGTAAGGTGCAAGTCAAGATCTCGTGAAAGTAATGATATTCCCATACCGCGCCGTTCCAATCGCCGACATGCTTCGTCTGGGGTAGCGTTGACGGATACCTTCGTCTTGGACAAAGCTTCTTCCAACTTTAATTTGTGAGGGTAGGAGGATGTAAGTAGGGACCACAAAGAAATATCGGCTTGCGTTCTTTTCAACTGTGTCAGTATCGGGTCTTCCTGAACTTCTTCGTCTAGCCTGTGAGGATTCTGAGAGGACTGAGGGTTAGAGCCTGCAACTGCTTTCCCTTTCCCGGACGGATCTGGATTATTTACTCCCAACATTCTTCCTGAGCGAGTCAACAGATTAACTTCTTGCTGTTCATCAACCACGAACTCTTTGCTAGCTTCCTTGAGTTCTGCTAACGTGAGCGGGACAGGGTGATTGCTGTATGGCCAAGCTGCTTGTCGTATCTCATTGATGGTCAAGGGTGCTTCCAAACCAGCTGCTATCCTGAGTTCCTCCAGGGAAATTGGGGATTCTCTAGGAGTCATTGAAGACATAGTATTAACAATCAAGCGCTCTTCATAATCATCAAGCTCAACAATATTATTCACATCATGCAAATCATCGAGATACAAAACATAGCAGAAGTTATCTTTCATTTCATCAGAACAGGAGGTTACATCAGTTTCGACCTCATTACAACCATTGCTATCATTCCCAACTACGGGTTCTCCAAACTCTAATACATTAACAAAATAATCATTCTCAAAGTCAATAAGATTCACATTGTTGCTCGGCAGAGGATTGTTGACAATATTTGGGCGGGGAGATTTCTCTATCTTCTTGTCATCCACTAAGCCCTGGATTATCTTCTTGAGAGTTACGCAGGAGTTCGTAGTGTGCCCCGGAAATTGGTGAAAACGGCAATACTTGCTAGCATCCATATGAGGATTAGGGCGAGCAGGACTGTAGTTCTCCAATGGCTTTATCATGCCAGTTCGTAGCAAACCGTTGAAAATTTCCTCCGTTGACATACCCAAATCATCAAATCGCGGTTGTGGCCTAGGTGGAAATCTCATTGGATTCTGCACATTGTTAATTCCCTTTTGAAGATTATTGATACTGTTGTCTTTGGCCGGCTCTCTTCCTCTTGGCACCATTGCTGAGACGGGATTGGGTGCACGATACCGGTAACTTCCACCACTGTTGTTGCTGCTGGTGTTTGCACTTGGAGTTTGGTTGAACAGTCTATTTTCACTCCTAGCTCCCATTCCCACCATCTCTCGCAGATTTGGGTACCATCCTTTCCCAATGGCTTCCCTAAGCGCTGGCTTAACACATGATAGAAAGATGTCCTTTTGGTCTTGGAGGGGGATTGGCTCCGATAACTCGTTGAGCTTAGCATTCCAACGTTTGTAGAATTCCGTGATTGACTCATCCGACTTACGGATAGTTCCTACCAAATCATCCGGGTAGTGCGCCATTCCAAATTACCCTTGTACTTTTCCAGAAGGCTTACGTTATACGGCTCCAAGTAGTACGGCATTCTTGCTTCAGAGCTAAAAACCATGTAAGTGCCGATCCTTTCAAGGTTAGGTGGAAGTGGGAAGCCATGAATTCGGGAGTGCAGCCCATTGCCCCCATTGTCATCACATAAGTGTCTATATGCGTCTTTGGACAGGCGGTACCATCAAAATCTAGCTTGGGCATCTTAAACTTGTGCGGCAAAGGTGTCACTTGGGCGGGATCCACGACTTTAAGACCACTAGAACCCACAGTTAATCTGTCAACTGTTGCCTTTGCATCTGCTTTAAGAAAGCCGCCACTTCGGTGCCAAACTTGAAGTCTCGAGGAATTGCAGTGAGCCACCGTTGACGACGGTATTGGGAAATCAGAATTAGGTCCCACGGGCAAAGCAGTCGGTGGGAGACCAAAAGTACTAGGAATTCCAATATTGCTGTCCAACAAGCTAATCTGGCTAGGAATCTTGTTTCCATACATATCATAACCGTTAAATTGCCCACCGGGGTTCTGGGAGCTGTATTGTGCCGACTGACCTCTGTACTGACCAAGAGAAAATAATCCTGAGCTGACACACGGAGCTGAGTATGGGGTAGAACCATAAATATGTCGAGTAAGGGTGGAACACACTGCTTGGTTGAGAAAAGCCGTTTGGGTCCGAAATCAGCTCGGTACTTTGAAACACCGTCCCGAACTATCTCGATTTCCCGAGAGCCAGTGCGACCATTACTGCTTTGAATACCATATTGAACACCCCGATAACCATTTGGATACACACTGCAGGCCGGGAAAAGCCGGGTTCGAAACCGAGGTCCATGTCAATCGCTGGCTGGAGCATTAGGAGTTTGGAGAGGCGGTGAGATCAAAGAAATTCGCATGCCGACCGTCATTTACGCTAACACCTTATTTGGATAACCTGGCCATGCCCTTGGGAAGATGGGGGAACGAGTCTTCCTTGGTCACTTGCAATCATTCCCTGGAGACTTGTTTGATCGGATCGCGGAACATAGCTCACTGGGGAGGCATCGTATTGTAGCTGGGTTGGGCTGGCGGAGCGAAGCGGATCCGATTTCATTATGTCTACCTTCCGTAATCTCTTCATAGGAACCATCCTCTCTACGAAGTACCGCAATCCCTTTGGCTCTCATGGCTTCCACGAAACGGTTGTGAGCCTCTTCTTCACGAGCCTTGGCATTTTGAACTAAGAGACAAGCCTCACGCTCCCGAGCTAGAGCGGCTTCCAAGCATCACCCTCAATTCCTCTGTAGTCATCTCATTCAAACCCGTCGACCCCCGTCATTGAGCCACTGCAGGGCGAAGCGTAAAAACATCTCCATTGCCGGCCATTTCGATTCTAAACCAGCCGACACTGCTTGCACGCGGACCAAACGACCTCCCGAGACGGATGAACGGACCCAACTCGCCGTAGCTGCAGGTGTAGAGAGGGGTTTATAAGGTGTTTGAAGGGAAATTTTTGAGTAACAGGAGAGGGAAAGAAATGGGACAGACTCGCACAAACACAAATTTATTTATGTTCAAGTATAAATTAGTCTTTTAAATCCTAAATACAGTTGGGAAAGGATAAGCCTTTATTCATGCTAACTATACCTCGGGGAAACCTAATGACGCAACGTTCGAATTACATCAAATGCTTTGTTTTGAAACATATAATAGGTGATGGTACCTAGCCCAAACCCTAACATCTTTATGGAACGAAAAGGTTTGTCCAAATTTCTAAGGAAATTTGGGCAGCATAACGGGTCTTTTCGAAGAATTTCGAAGAAAAATCCGGCATGACCTCTCGTCGGTACATGTTGGCAATGCGGCATGATCTCTCGTTTAGAACACGCCACGAGAGTGACATGTTCCCACGTGAAATCATGTTGCATTTGGCAACATGTCCGCAAGGTGTGAGGTTTTGGGAGAAGGTATAAGGACCTATATTATTTTTCAAAAACACTTCATTTTGTTGTAATGAAAACATCGTATCAAAACCAACTGTGGGTAAGGTTTTAGTGTGGTACCACCTATAACGCACTAGGGGTTTAGGTTTGATTTCAGGCGCTCAAGCGTAGGCGAATTTCATGGCCGTCCGCGATGCCGTCAATCGCACCCGAGGGTTCTAAATCTAAGTGATGTAGTGTGCGGATGACTATATTCCTTTATTTACAAAAAAGAGATTTTTTTTTATTTTATTTGATTTTTTTTTAAAAAATAAAACAACACACACCCTCACACAGGATAAACAGGGAACAACAATCAATTGAGTCACGCTTGATCCAAGGGACTGCCCTCAAACCAGTCTTCTGATAGCCTCGTTTCACTGCCACCATTTGTCGCGTGACACAGGACAACCAGAGACAAAAGGTGTCGCACGACCTGGATGGTCACTGAACCAGCAGCTCTTCAATCATCAAATCAGCCCCTGTTTTACCATAGCCAGAGCAACACAAAAAAGAAGACTAATGCACAAAAGGTGACCACAAGCACAAAGGGCTCACAAGTTCCATAATCAACAAGATGTATGAATCACAAATGATTATCAAATAATGCACACAAAATGGATGTATTGGATTTTTGACTAAACAAAAGCTTGACCCACTCAACACTTGAAAAACAGGTTTTCAAATGTTTCTTTCCCCAGCGGAGTCGCCACTGAATGTGCGCTCGCCCCCGGAAAATTTCGGGTCTCCCGGTTTAAATGAAAAGAAGGAGTCGCCACGCCGTTTTAAGAGGAAACATTGAAAACCTTTATTTAGAGAGAAAAACATGAGTTCGGAGGTCAGGTTACGTGTTGGGAAGAACCGAGAGTTCACCCAACACGCCTCGTCCATAGACGAGTCTTTCAATCAAAAACATCCAAGTAAATCCAAAGTGTGTGTAAATATTGATAATAAACAAAGTGTGATTAAATGCATCTTATTAATTATGGAACGAGAATTACATATTGTGAGCCCATTATTTAGGGAGGCCACATCCCTGATACAAACAATCTAAAACAGATTACAAAGAAAAAAGGGTCTCTGCAGATGGGTCATGTATGTCGCATGACACATCGCACCAGTGACCACATGTGTCGCGTGACACAGGATCACTTGGAGACGAAGTTGTCGCGTGACACATATGAGCCATCTGCAGAAACTTAACAAGACGAACACAGAATCAACAGAAAGCTATACAGATCTAATCAATTAACTAGATTACGAACGTAATACAGAAACGAAACTAAATCAACCCAGGGAGTGTGGATATGGGTAGATCCACACCCCCTTGGGGTTCAAACACCAAATCCAATCAAATAATCAACAATATAAGCTCAATTGCACGAATTATTCAGATTAAACAGAGAGATTGCGATTGGGATTCAGTAATCCAGATAGCTAGGATCTGATTACTGAATCCAAACAAAATTAAATGCTAGAATTAATAGAAATTAAGCAAGAGAGAGAGATTGAGAGTTAGGGAATCGTTACCCTTGTTGCTTCCACGAATTCTATATCCAGTCAGATATAGAACCCTTCAATTCTTCACCTCAGATCTGGAAGGATTGATGCAAGGGGCTCAATTGGTGTGGCTTGAGAATTGGGTTTGGAAGGGAGGAATTGGGTAGGTTGAAGGTAGGAGAGAGAGAGGTTTGTGTTTGGAGAGGTTTGTTACGCTGCAAATTCTGCAGAGTAACAGTAGGCTAAAATTCGGATCCATTTATGAGAGGGGGAGGGTCTTATTTATAGGTCATAGTTAGGTCGCCTTAATGTGTCGCACGACCTTACGCGTCCACTTTTCATGCCTCAAGCTGTCGCGTGACACAAGGTGGCTCAACCGCTTTTGGCGCCAAAAACCAGTTTCTGGAACATTCCGGGAAAATACCCAAAAGGTCCAACAGGTTTTATTCCCAAGGGGTCCTTTGGCATGAATAATGTACCAAAAGGTACTTCCTTCGCGGGAAACTCATGGAACGTTTTCGGAAGTCTCGGGATAGGCCGGGAATTTACCAAAACGCCCTTTAATGCAGTTTTATTATATTAAAATGCATCTAAAAGGTTGCGAATTGGATTGGCGTACTTACATCTGTGTTCAGTATTAGCATCCTGTATGCTTCTTCAGCTGAGATACCAAGCAGAGACACTAACTTCTCAATAGTGGCCATGCCACCCGCCAAGGGAAGAACTAGCTGTTCCGTCTCAGGTCCTCCTAAAATGGCCCAGAAATCTTCAAACGTAGGAGTGATCTCGTTGTACGAAAAGTTGTACACGTGCCTCCGTACGTCCCAGAAATGAGTCGCAGCTCTCAAAAGATCCCAATCTGGCATGAGCTCCTTCAAAGCCCAAACAGATTTCATCCCGTAACAACCCTCGAAAAAACACTTGTTTTGCCTCGTGTGGTGTCGTACCCACGACTGGAAATTGTCCAAGTATCGCTCTTCCATCTAAGACGATAGCCTAGGAAATGAAGCCATGAAAAGAGCAAAGAAAAACCTTCAAGAATTTGAGAGAAATTCAGTTGATTGATCGAAGCAAACGTGCAGTTTTCACAAATTGCAAAAGTTGAACTGCAATTTAAAGAATCTGAAAATTGAGTCCGAGTTCGGCTGGACAGTTTCTCAAGAGACTGGGTCAACTCTGCAGCCAGCTGCTTTCAATTTGGAAATATTTCCAAACCATATCCTGTTCAAGCCTCATTGAAACTATGTGCACCCCTAGTTTCAATCAACCACTGCCAACACCACTTCCGCCCCGGGCTCGTGCAACAGTGCAATTAATTTAATAACAGTGCATATAGACATAAATTTTGACCAGTTCGAAATTTTGTGCATGTTTCATTTTTATTTATTTTTGATCAACCTACTTGCTTATTTGCCAAAATAAAAGAAGGTAATCACTAGATAAAAGTACAAAATACAAGGTTCCGCCTCAAAGGTGCCTTTTCAAGTACAAGTCAAATCATTTGGACAAATCACACATTTTGTCTAAAAATGAAACAAAAGAGGACTACTCAGAGTCCTGCTCGTCATCCGAGCACTCGAATTACTGCCCCGCAGCATCCAGGTCCACCGAGGACAAGTAATCTCCAAATTCCTCCAGGCGGGAATACGAGAAAGGTCGCCTCTGCACCTGTGCCTCCGAGGACTCTCCCTGTTCGTACCCCGAGAATGAAGAGTGACGATCTCCGAACCTCGCCGTCTTACCAGAGAACTAGCCAAACCCCTGCATAAAGTCTGCCCCACCAGCCGTGGAGGCATACGTGTCCCTCAGCCTAGATGGCCTCGGCTCGTGCACAGCCGCACTCCTCCGGGAATTACACCACAGGAACTCCACGAGTCTCCTGGCGTAGTTGGCCCACCCGTCCAAACGTCTCACTGCCTGGTTATACGTACGGCCAGACACCTGCAAATCATGAAAGTCGTCAAAAGACAAACAGACATCACAGATGCAACATTTGCAGAATGCTACAATCGAGTACAGAAAATCAAAAGCATTCACCATAGCATTGGGGTCCACTCTGTACCGAGGTCTCGCCTCCTCTGGGTTAGGGATCACCAATCGCCTGTGAGAACCATCGAGCCCCTCATACGCCAGCCTAGCGCGAGGGAGCGGGTAGTCTCGGGGATATCCAGGGCACTCGCCCTCCCTGTGCAGCACCTGCGGGCTCCTCAGCCTCGTCCTCAGAAAGATGTCATAGTCGGCACCCTCTATGATAAACTCGGTATAGAACACGCCCTGTCTGTACCGCTCCAGATCCTCCATCGGTATCAACGAAGGATGCTGCATGTGTGGATACAGGTCCATCGGCACCATAGGAAGGGACCCTGGACCATGCTGATAAGTTACCCTCTCCCCCAGATACATCGCGTCACAATGAAGCCCCACCAGCAGCTTTCGCCGACGTGTGACCTATCTAGCAGCCCGGACCACGACAACATTAATCTGGTTCCACCAAGTCAGCTGGATCCGCCCGAAAAACTCTCGTCTCAGGGCCAGAGACATCTCCTCGTAAGTCAGCCGAGTACCCTCCCTCGATGACGCCGACTTCTTTGCCTCCTTCTGCCAAATCAACATGGCAAGGAACAAGGACTCGTATGCCTCCTTGATCTCTCACCTCTGCGGGTGGAACACCTCCAAAGCCCACACCTGTCAAGCACATGGAAAGTTATGCTAGCTGCAAAGCAGATACATACGAGTACAAAAATGAGACAAGGAAGAGAAAAAGACGGGAACTTACATCCAAAGCAAACGAAAAGCAGCATAAGGTGTTCTCCTCTCCCCGCGAGAACCTATCCAAGGCATGGTAAAGCTCGGCCAGTCCAGCCTCCCCCCATGCGAACCCTCTCACGGCGTCCAGATCAGTCAGCGAGCCAAGCAAAGGGAAGTGACAGGATGTGTCAGAAGTAGGAAACAGGGTCGCTGACAAAGCAAACCACAAGAACCCTCGAGCCAGACGCTCTGCGGTCATCCTCGGAGACCCCTCCACATAAGCAATAATACCCCTCCTCAGATGAGCCTCCATCGGCCCGTACCGAATACCCAAGCCCCTGGCATCGATAATATCAAAATCCGGCCCGGCTCAGACAAGCGCCCGGGGTGTAGCCATCCACCCGCACCGGCGTGTTGCCCCCGTAATGGCAACCCGTGATCGCCGCAAAGTCAGTGGGAGTCACAGTCGCCTCCCCCCACCTGAAGTGAAAAGTGCGGGTCGTGTCCCACCAGTACTCGCTCAGGGCAACGTACAAGGCCCTCGCCTTTTGCGTCGAAGCCACCGCGGCTCGCGCGATAAATCCCAAACCAGGAGTCAATCACAGCGCTGTGGACTCCTCTCTCCGAACCGAGCCTCGTCTGGGAGTATCTCCCACAGCGCTCTAACTGCTTCAAAGGCTCCCCTGCTCTTCAAGTTGCCAACGTCAACTGTCCCTCGCCCCTGCAGGTGAACACGGCAAGAATACGTTAATACAGAAGCGACATCAACAGAGTGCACGAACGCATGTCAAAATGATGAAACGAAGATGTAGTTCTCATTTTCCTAAAATATGTCCATCCCAGTTGGAGTATTAACGGTCCAAGATCCCAAAAATTTCAAAACATTTCGAAAACTCCATCGAATCCGAAACTTTCAAAACATTTTGAAAACTCCGTCGAATCCGAAACTTTCAAAACATCTCGAAAAATCCGTCGAATCCGGAACTTTCAAAACCTCTCGAAAATTCCATCGAATCCGGAACTTTCAAAATTTTTCGAAAACTCAGTCGAATTCGGAACTTTCAAAATTTTTCGAAAACTCCAGCGAATTCGGAACTTTCAAAACATTTCGAACATTTCGAAAAATTACACCGTCCCGAATTAAACTTACTTTAATTTCGGAAAACACCTCTAGGCATGGAATTTTGCAACCACATTTTTATGTCATCTACCCATAACGTCAATTGAACTACACTCTAGTCAATTTCGACAAAGGCGCATAGCAAAGTCAAAAGCCCCAATTCGGGCACCAAGAACCCTAACTCATTTCTAGTCAAATTCCTAAAAATTAAAGAATGCACATTCTTAAATTAACGGAATTTAGAGGAAGTTCACCTGTCTTTCGATCCCTCCCTTGGATTTGTGAGTATCCCGAGCTGGATAAAACTCCATCGAATCCACGGGAAGAACGGTGGTTCGAATGGTCCTCACCAACCTCGTTCTTTCGTTATCGGTCCTCCTATGGCGAGCCATTGGTCCCAAACCGGCATCCATGTTGATTTTCCCTCGAAAATTTGAGCAAAACTCGCGAAATGGGGAAGATTTTCTTCTCTCTTTTTCTCTCCTCCTCGCCTGAAAGTATGGAAAATGGAACAAGTTTGCGTCGGCCTGTTGCTGATTTGAACCTGGTCAAATTCAGGTTAAGTTCGGCCGGACTCTTTTGCAGCTGAAAAGATTCCTTGCCAAATTGGCCCCTCAGCTTCTCACAGTTTTAATTTTACCCCTTTTGGCCCCCAAAAGTGTAAAATTTCCCCAAGTTAGACCTTTCTAACACCCCCTCCTCCGAGGTCAAATCCCGTTAGTTTTCACTAACGTTCGTCTCCAGACGTTAAATCTCAAGTCGACGTTTGACATTCAAACGCTCATTTCCGCCCCAAACCGACGTTTGACATTCAAACGCTCGGTCCTATCTACGTACATTAAATCACAACTTCGTCTCCAGACATTAAATTCCAGTTAGTTTTCACTAACGTTTGTCTCCAGACGTTAAATTTCCAGTTAGTTTTCACTAACGTTCGTCTCCAGACGTTAAATTTCCAGTTAGTTTTCACTAACGTTCGTCTCCAGACGTTAAATCTCAAATCGACGTTTGACATTCAAATGCTCATTTCCGCCCCAAACCGACGTTTGACATTCAAACGCTCAGTCCCGTCTGCGGACATTAAATCACAACTTCATCTCCAGACGTTAAATTTCCAGTTAGTTTTCACTAACGTTCGTCTCCAGACGTTAAATTTCCAGTTAGTTTTCACTAACGTTTGTCTCCAGACGTTAAATCTTCGGTTAGTATTCACTAACGACTCGTCTCCAGACGTTAAATCTCAAATCGACGTTTGACATTCAAACGCTCATTTCTGCCCCAAACCGACGTTTGACATTCAAACGCTCAGTCCCGTCTTCGGACGTTAAATCACAATTCCGTCTCCAGACGTCAAAATTCCCATTGGTTTTCACCAACATTCATCTCCCCGACCGCCAGTCGTAAGCCCGATCATCCCATTTCAGCGACCATCAAGGTAAGCCCGCACAAAAATCCCTCTTTGGCCATCTTCGTAAGTCCGAATACCCTTTCACTCCAGCAAGTGAAAAATAAAAAGATTAATAATACTCAATTGTAACGCAAGTCTAGCCCTCTTAATTAATTGTCCCCAGCGGAGTCGCCAAACTGTAGCGATGCGTGAATTTTTTGTAACAGAGTCGCCACTTATTATTTATTTAGGAAAACAATAAGAAAAACCTCTTTGATTTTAAAAAGATTTGAGGGTTCGGGGGTTAAGTTATGGAATGGGTAGGTCGAGGAGCATCCATTCCACCCGATCCGAAGATCGGTCTTGCCAATTGAGTATTATCAATCTTTTTACTTTTAACAATAAAATAAGAAAACCCTAATCAATTTCTTGATTAGGAATGTCGGATTGTATGCTTCGAGATCGCCTTCATCGATTGAAGGGACTCTAGGCCAATCCTTTTGATGGGATTACACCACTCTAAAAGCCAATAGAGAGAGATTGAGAAGAAGAGAGTAAAAGTATAGGAATTTACCTAGCGTTTGGAGAGTGTTTGATTTAGAACATGGTTCTAAGATGTCTTTTCGGTCGAGAAGTGATTTGGGAAGAGTTTCGACTCAATATGAGAGTCAAATCTTGATGCGGATAGAGCTTCGCCTCAATCCTTGATTCGGGTTTGGATGTTTGTTGATCAACAAGGTTGATAAAAAAACTTTAGGTGATTTTAGGGAGGTTTTGTGAGTGATTTGAAGGAATCTTTCGTGGAGAGAAACCAACAAATTGTGTGTGTTGTGGGGAATTCTGGACCTCTGAAATACTGGAAGTCATCAGGTATTTATAGGAGTTTAAGAGGTAGAGGTGGAGAGGTAAAACACATCTAGGAAGGTTCTAGAACTCAATCATCATTGGATGACCGGATTGATAAGGTTTTATCCCTAAAAGAGTTTAAAACGGAGAAGAATTGTGATTCTGCACATCCTGTCGAGGGGATATCTCGCGCGAGACACGCTATTCCGCGCGAGATAACTAGTCATTTGACTATTTTGTCCTCTTCAGTTTATTCCGTTAGTCAGTTAGGTCCAAAACTAACGAGGTTAGTTAAAAACTTAACGATACATGACAAAACTTATATGCTTTCATCAAAACAAAAAAAGAGAGATGAAGAGTAGTGTAATCATGAATTATTGGTTCAGAATGGGGTGTCTACACTAAGGCCTCTCAATATATACTATATAGAAAGCTGTCTTGAGAAATTAAGGAGCTATGAAAAGTCTTAGTTAAGGAGTCTTTTGGCGGTGATTATGCGACCTAGGCGTGACCTAGGCGCGCCCAACACAAAGAAATCTGGTGTTCACTAAGGAGCCCAAGGCCCCAAAATTTATACTACTCAATTTCCTAGCATTTCAATTCCTAGACGATGTGGAATTAATATCTCATTTGGTTTTCAAATGCTAAGGCCTCTTAATATATACTACTTCATTTCCTAATATTTCAATTCCTAGACGATGTGAGATTAATATCCCATTTAGTTTTCAAATGCTAAGGCCTCTCAATATATACTAAATGTAATGTTTTCTTGAGAAATTAAGGAGCTATGAAAAGTCTTAGTTAAGAAGTCATTTGGCGGTGATTAAGCGCCCTAGGCGTGACCTAGGCGCGCCCAACACCAAGAAAGTCGGTGTTCACTAAGGAGCCAAGGGCCCCAAAATTTATACATCAAGAAAGTTGGTGTTCACTAAGGAGCCAAAGACCCAAAAATTTATACTACTCCATTTCCTAGCATTTCAATTCCTAGGCGATGTGGGATAATATCCCAATTGGTTTTCAAATGCTAAGACCTCTCAATATATACTACTCAATTTCCTAGCATTTCAATTTCTAGACGACGTGGGATTAATATCCCTCAGATTTTTCAAATTTTATTTCGGGTTATTAAAGGAGGTGTGTTTAGTAAATGAGTAATGAACCTAGCCTCTATTTAGTATCGATTCTAGTTTAAGCGGAAAAATGAGGGGTGTCCTGAAATGATTTGCACTTCAGCCTTTATATAGTTATAGATGGGTTTAAATGCCACAACAAAATAACTTTCTTAGCGGACACTCAACCTTGAGAATTGGGGATCCCAATACCTTGGTTCAAAGAGACAACTAAGTTTTGATAGTTCAGTAGAAACACTTGGAACATGTTTCATACTCATTCCTATAACATCCAAGTATATGTGCCTACAACAGTGGTGAGGGTAAGTTTTTAACTTTTAATGATTCCTATACCTACGTGGTCGAGTAGCATAATACTATTTATAGCAGATCACCTATATAAGTGAGAAGTAATAAGAGTCGCTTCTAAATGGACTTATGAATGAAATACGGTTCAGGGCCGAAATGGACAAAAATGTGAGAACAAAAAGTGTTAGAATTATTATTGTGTAAATATTATTGTCTCGGTATACACTAAACAGTCAGTTGGTTAAAAGCATCACGCTACTAAACGACTAGTATATCTGATAGTATCTTGCTAAGCAAGGTTTAAGGCTACAAGATACCGATTCTGATGCAATAATAGTTCGTCGAAATTTTTGAACGATTTTGCATACATGCACGCATTAATTGTCATTCATGTGGGGGATTGCTGGAATTTGGTTTCAAATATTGGGTTTGACCAATATTTGAACAAAAATTAAATGTAATTTCATTTTGTGTAAATGAAAATAGATTGCATATTTGCAATCTACATTTGGAGTAGATTAATGTGATTTATTTATTTTCTCAAAACCAAATTATGGTGAATGAGAAATTAATGATCAAACTATGAAATTTATAATGAGTTTATGAAAAGTTTAGGGAATATGAAAAGTCATATCCCACATTGCCTATAAATCACAAAGTAGGAGAGTTTATAAACTCATTCACTTCAAGGAAGTAACAATCAAGTGTTATCCACCTACCATTCAACCTATTGGTCCATTGGGCTAGCTATGCAAATAGTGGCCCAATTGTGCTAGTTTTGGATTAGCTCAAATTTGAAATACGAGGATGATGTGAAGGCGGTTCGATGCATGCAGCGAGTTGAACCAAGTGACGGTTCGGTCCATGGATTCCCAGGTGGGGCGGGCTGCGAATTGGGCTGAATAGGTGCAATGGGTGGACAGATTGGGCCGAATAGGTGCAATGGGCGGATGCGTACATTCAAATGGACATGGGTCGGTTCAGATGGAGGATCCGCCTACCACAACTCTTAGAAAACTATAAATAGCCCCCAGAATGTCAGTTTAATTCATTCCTTCATCAAACACTACTACATTTTTGAGATAATGTAACGCCAATTTTCGTTGCATTAGGGCCCAAAAACCGTTACATTAGGCCTAATGTAACGCCAAATGGCTGTTGCATTCTCTTGCGTTGCATTAGGTCTAATGCAACGACATAGTAAGCTAATGTAACGCCATAGCTTTGGCATTGCATTAGGTAAATACCTGATGCAACACCAGTTTTAAAACTATATGAACACCTAATGCAACGCCAAAAGTGGATGAGTACCTAATGCAACGACAATTTAAAAAGTAGTTGAATACCTAATGTAACGCCAAAAATTAAATGCACCCCTAATGTAACTGTTGTTGTTATGTATTATATTGATTACTAATAGTAATATATATACAATTAAATAATAAAAAAATACTATTATATAAAAAATTAATTGACATGATAATTAACATGTATTGACAAACTTCATTCCCAAAAGATACACAATATATATATATGTACACATGACAACGTGTCATCGACACATACTAATTACATAATATAAGTGGTAAAAACCTAACAAGTTTTTAACATAACAAAGAAAAGTAGATAAGTTCCGTGGCAAAAGTACATAACAAGTTTTGTGTCATCGACACATAGTAATTACAAACACCAAAAGATGCACCAACAAAACAAAGCCTCCACCATGTTGGATTGTAATGCTTCCAATGCTAACTATGAACCTGCAAGTGAAAATACAACTAATTAGAACAACAAATGAGACCGTGAGAGGAAAATTGACCTTCTGCTTCCATACGCATCAAGCTGGCTTAACAAAGAAAAAGAGTAACTGCTCATGACATGAAATACTTAAGAAATAAAGCAAATAGAAGCAAACTAACTTGAAGCTACATTCATTTTGGGTGGGTAGAAGATACTCAGGAGCTCATGCATCCTTTCCACTAGAATAAAATTACCAGTTGGTAATATGAAGTTGCAAGAAGCTTATTTCATTCATTTACAATGGTTATATTTATACAACAAGATGTAAGTATAATAAATATTAATCAACCTAATTAAATATACTAAAGGTAAAGTAAATATTCCTTATAAGTATGGAGGAATATGAGTTGTAAAGAAAACATTGTTGGATCTGTAATCATGGAGAGTAGTTGTCAGCATGGAGAGGAGAACATGGAGCATGGAGAGGAGAGGTATCTTAGTTGTCAGCATGGAGAGGTATCTTAGTTGTCAGCATGTTATAATCTCTTTAATGTTTTGCTGATGACTAAGATTCCCTAATCCCTAGTGAACAAAATGTTAACTACATTCTCCTATTGACAACATCTAATGCTTAAAAGAACAAAAATGTAAGTTAAGACATGAAAGTAGTGTTTTCATGACTTTCACAGGAATTATTCAATAGAATCAAGTTGCTTACGGAGGGTGGATTCTTGAAACGAAACTGTATAATGATCCAAGGGAAATATACTTAAAATTAACCATCAATTAGAATCATCAGATAAGCAAATTAATTAGATCATTTACCAATTAAGAAGTGATATCAAGATTTCCTATCAGAAATGGATGGAGCAATTGCCTTTACCTGACCGGATATGTATCCTATGAACTGGACACACCTGCTATCAGTTGAAAAAAAAACACAAAAAACTGAAACCGCCCTTCGTCTCTATCTTTGGCTTCAGTCTCAAGCTGTAAACTTTCCTTGTCGTTAAGGTAAGATATGACTATTTACACAAATAGGTCCATGTATTGTCTGGCACAACTGCAATATGACATGTTTAAATCTGATTGAAAGTTCAAGGGATATCTAGCTGATTAAACAATTATGGAGAGGAGAGGTATCTTAGTTGAACATGGAGCATGGAGAGGAGAGATATTATTTAATTAACTTTTATCAATTGATGAAATTGAAATTAGTGAGAGACTAGAGTGAATTAACTAGCTATTACTCTTTGAAAAGGAACACAACTACTTACCTAATAGAGGATCTTCCTACTGTTTTGTTCTCACCCAATCAACAAAATTGTATAAGATCAACGGCCAAGCAAGTTCTTCGTCATAATTACTAAAGTCTGGGAAACTTATCTGTCAACATCAAATAAAGGCTATCAATTACACTACACCTTATAGACTAGGAAATTGATGATTCTGCAGATTTTTTTAAGGTCTACAGTTTTACGAGTACTATTTTGGTTGATCAAATTTGAAGCTAAAAGAGCTAAAGGATCGAAAGTAAATGAAAATGTGGTTACCTCATTTCAAAACAGATAGAAACCCATCCATTTATCCATGTTTATGACCTTGTAATCAAGTTGCGTCTGCATAACAGAAAAAATAACTACCATGAGATCTACAATGCTTTTATTTTCATTCAAAGAGTATCTTCAGCAATAATATCTAACAGCCCACTCGAACAAAAATAAAATAAAATATATATATCAAGACTCCAGTAGTGTCTGTGCAGAGGTGTGTTGCAAAGGGAGAAGTGTGAACATATTAACAATGTGGACCAACCAACAGGAACTGAAATGGTAAAACAGAACCACAATTCAGTTCTATCATCTGTGCACAGGCACCTTAATTGCCCCAGAGACAAACATCTACTGAGCATAACAGCAAATACGACTTGAGGTAACTCTTCAATAAAGTTGTTTGAGCTCTCTGAAATTACGAAACCTTGTTGACTAGCTAACCCATCTACAAAACTGCATAAACTGGTAAAACAAAACCACTCAATTTTGAAAGCAACGAGACATAATCCAAGGCTGGAACGGCGCTGCCAAATATAAGCTAACCTATAAACACGATTAGCATTCACTCAAACACACCTGGACAGAGAATAATACGCCAAAATTCATCGAATCCTAAACACAGGAAATTGCAACAAATCAAAATCAGCATACCTAATTCAAATTGAACGAACAGACAACAAGATTAGTTGAAATTTTTACCACTGCCGACATGGAGTGAACTAAGCCGCCGAGAATAATTGAACGAGGAGACGGCTAGAGCGACGGCGAGAGCGAGAGCAATGGCGAGAGCGAGAGCGACGGCGAGAGCGAGAGCGACGGCAAAAGTGAGGGTGAGGGCGACGGCATTGAACTGGAACTGAGTGAAGTGAAAACTGAAAAGAGGGAAACAAGCGATTTGGGGGAAAAAAGGTTCAATTGAATTTTTCGAGGAAGGAGTGCGGGAAAAGTGTAAGAAAGGAGAAATGGGGGCGCGGGGGATTTGGGAAGAAGAGATCGAAATTCAAAATTTGGTGAAAATCAGAGCAAGGGAGGCCAGGTAGATTTGGTGGGGTTTAAAAAAATTAATAATATTTATGAATATACCCAAGCACCTTAACCGTAACCCATACCCTAAACCATAACTTATATGCCTAAACCATATACTCCATCCGTCTCACCCAAAAAAACTCTTTTGGTCAATTTAAGATTTGACCCAAACATTAATACAAATCAAATTATCCTAGTGAGATTCTAAAAATTTATTGATAGTAGTAGTGGTAGTATTGGTAGTAGTAGTAATAGTAGTAGTAGTAATAGTAGTAGTAGTGATAGTGGTAGTGGTGGTGGTGATAGTGGTAATGGTGGTGGTGGTAGTAGTGATAGTGGTAGTAGTGGTAGTGATAGTAGTAGTAGTGGTGGTGGTGGTGGTAGTAGTGGTGATGGTAGTAGTGCTGGTGGTAGTGGTAGTAGTGGTGGTAGTGGTAATGGTGGTAGTAGTAGTGGTGGTAGTAGTGGTAGTAGTGGTGGTAGTAGTGGTAGTGGTGGTAGTGGTAGTGGTGATAATAGTGGTAGTAGTAGTAGTGGTGGTGGTAGTAGTGGTGGTGGTAGTGGTGGTAGTAGTGGTGGTGGTGGTAGTGGTAGTCGTGGTAGTGGTAGTAGTGGTAGTAGTGGTGGTATTAGTAGTGGTGGTGGTAGTGGTGGTAATAGTAGTGGTAGTAGTGGTGGTGGTAGTAGTAGTAGTAGTGGTGGTAGTAGTGGTGGCAGTGGTAGTGGTGGTGGTGGTGGTGGTGGAGAGAGAAAGCGAGTTTTGTGGTAGTAGTGGTAGTGGTAGTAGTGGTGGTAGTGGTTATAGTGGTGGTAGTAGTGGTGGTAGTGGTTGTAGTAGTAGTGGTGGTAGTGGTAGTGGTACTTGTAGTAGTAGTGGTAGTAGCGGTAGTAGTGGTGGTAGTAGTAGTAGTGGTGGTAGTGGTACTGGTAGTAGTAGTAGTAAAAGTGGTACTGGTAGTAGTGGTGGTGGTAGTAGTGGCGGTAGTGATAGTGGTAGTTGTAGTAGTAGTGGTGGTGGTGGTACTGGTAGTACTGGTCGTGGTAGTAGTGGTGGTAGTGGTAGTGGTAGTAGTGGTGGTAGTGGTAGTTGTGGTAGTGGTGGTGGTGGTAGTAGTAGTAGTAGTGGTGGTGGTAGTGGTGGTAGTAGTAGTAGTGGTAGTCGTGGTAGTAGTGGTAGTGGTGGTGGTAGTGGTAGTAGTGATAGTAGTGGTAGTGGCAGTAGTGGTGATAGTGGTGGTGGTGGTGGTAGTGGTGGTAGTAGTGGTGGTGGTGGTAGTGGTAGTAGTGGTGGTATTGGTAGTGGTGGTAGTAGTGGTGGTGGTAGTAGTGGTAGTAGTGGTGGTGATAGTAGTAGTGGTAGTGGTAGTGGTGGTGGTAGTAGTGGTGGTGGTGGTGGAGAAAGAAAGCAAGTTTTATCATAGTAGTGGTAGTGGTAGTAGTGGTGGTAGTGGTTGTAGTGGTGGTAGTAGTAGTGGTGGTAGTGGTTGTAGTGGTGGTGGAGAGAGAAAGCGAGTTTTGTGGTAGTAGTGGTAGTGGTAGTAGTGGTGGTAGTGGTTGTAGTCGCGGTAGTAGTAGTGGTGGTAGTAGTGGTGGTAGCGGTTGTAGTGATGGTAGTGGTTGTAGTAGTGGTAGTAGTAGTGGTGGTAGTGGTAGTGGTACTGGTAGTAGTAGTGGTAGTAGCGATAGTAGTGGTGGTAGTAGTAGTAGTGGTGGTAGTGGTAGTGGTACTGGTAGTAGTAGTGGTAGTAGTGGTGGTGGTAGTAGTGGCGGTAGTGATAGTGGTAGTTGTAGTAGTGGTGGTGGTGGTACTGGTAGTACTAGTAGTGGTAGTAGTGGTGGTACTGGTAGTACTGGTAGTGGTAGTAGTGGTGGTAGTGGTAGTGGTGGTAGTGGTGGTGGTGGTACTAGTGGTGGTGGTAGTGGTGGTAGTAGTAGTGGTGATAGTGGTGGTAGTAGTGATAGTGGTGGTAGTGGTAGTGGTGATAGTAGTGATAGTGGTAGTAGTGGTGGTAGTGGTAGTGGTGGTGGTGGTAGTAGTGGTGGTAGTGGTGGTGGTGGTGATAGTGGTAGTAGTGGTAGTGGTAGTAGTGGTGGTATTGGTAGTGGTTGTGGTAGTGGTGGTGGTAGTAGTGGTGGTGGTGGTGGTAGTAGTGGTGGTGGTGGTGGAGAGAGAAAGCGAGTTTTGTGATAGTAGTGGTAGTGGTAGTAGTGGTAAGGTTGTAAATGAATCGAACTTTTTTTATTCGATTCGATATTCGATTCGAGTATTCGGTATTCGTATTCGAAAATTTCGAATTCGAATTCGAATTCGAATCTTTATATTGATTCGATTAGTAAACGAATACGAATAATATATCACGATATTCGATTCGAGTATTCGCGAATATTATTCGAATAATATATATATATATATATATATATATATATATATATATATATATATATATATATATATATATATATATATATATATATATATATATATATATATATATATATATATATATATATATATATATATTAATATATATATTTAATATTAATAATTAATAATTATATATATAAAATGAAATCTAATTCTAATTTTTTACCCTAACCCTAGAGAAGAGAGTAGAGAGAAGAAGTAGAGAACTGAGAAGTGAGAACCGAGAAGAAGAGAACGACGGCGCTCCCTCACACCGATCCTTTACCGTCGCCTCACCTTGCCGACGCCGCTTCGCCTCGCCTGTAACTTCCTCTCTCGCCTTTCTCTCTGTCTCTCGTTAATAAATCTTAGATTAGTTTAACCAATCATCTGATTCACCCTCTTCACTCACTCCTGTATTCATATGGCCAGGTTACGCGCAGTCCACAGATTGGGATTGTCTTTTAGGAATGCTCGTTAAAGGTGAAATTGAAAATACAGTCAGTGAGGTAAGCTGCATATTATCACTTCTGCTGTCTGTGTATGTAAATGCAGAAGTGGGTTTAGTGAGTTGTTTCCTGATTTTATAATACAATAGTTTTGGAATTCATTGGTTATAATCCTTTAATTTATGAAATGGACTAATATTTTGGGACAAACAAAATGGAATTTTGGACCAACATTAAGCAACTAAAAGTGAATTTAGTTGCTTCCCAAAAAATTGACACCCATTTTGGAAAGGAGTAAGAGTATTCATTGGTGAATACAGTATTTGTTCTTTAACAATGTGTTAATCCTATCTTAATTGTCTGATACAAATATAATACAGGTGAAGCTCATGGTGCTTTGGATTCTTTTCCCGTATGTTTGACAATTGAAGTGTTGATACAAATATTATAAAGTTACTTGCAATATGGCTTGCTGAGTTGCTACTTGCTGTTGCCTTGTTGGGTTGATGCCTTGCTGAGTTGCTACTTGCTGTTGCCTTGTTGGGTTTTTTTTTTTTTTTGTTATGAAACTGAGTTGCTGTTGCCTTGCTGCTTTATGACTTGGTTACTGATGTCTTTTTTTTTTTTTATGAAACTTTAAGGAATGATTGTATTTAAAACAATGTTGGCTGCATGGATTTGGATTTGGATGATTGTATTTAAAACTTATGTTGGCTGCTTGTTACAGATTTTACGATTTTTTTTTTTTAATAAAACTGCTTGTTATGAAACCGAGTTCTTTGTTGCTTTTTTTTTTTTTTTAATCCCAGGCGTCCGCAGGCAGCATTGCACACAAGGCTTGGTATTAGGCTGGGCCGGATATTGGTTTGCACACAAGGCTTGGTATTGGGCTGGGCCGGATATTGGGCTGGGCTTGGTATTGGGTTGTGCTTGTTATTGGGCCTCAAATCGAATACTCGAATCGAATCGAATTATTCGAATATCAATTTCGAATCGAATACGAATCAATTTTTTTATTCGAATACGAATCGAATACGAATATGAATCGATTTTAATATTCGAATACGAATCGAATACGAATCGAATACGGTGATATTCGATTCGATTCGATTCGTTTACACCCCTAAGTAGTGGTGGTAGTGGTTGTAGTCGTGGTAGTAGTAGTAGTGGTAGTATTGGTAGTAGTGGTTGTAGTGGTGGTAGTGGTTGTAGTGGTGGTAGTAGTGGTGGTGGTAGTGGTACTGGTAGTAGTAGTGGTAGTAGCGGTAGTAGTGGTGGTAGTAGTAGTAGTGGTGGTAGTGGTAGTGGTAGTGGTACTGGTAGTAGTAGTGGTACTGGTAGTAGTGGTGGTGGTAGTAGTGGCGATAGTGATAGTGGTAGTTGTAGTAGTGGTGGTGGTGGTACTGGTAGTACTGGTAGTACTGGTAGTGGTAATAGTGGTGGTAGTGGTAGTGGTAGTGGTAGTGGTAGTGGTAGTGGTAGTAGTGGTGGTGGTGGTGGTAGTAGTAGTGGTAGTAGTAGTAGTTCATTTGGCTTTACAGAGGGCGTTGCATTACTAACTTAGTCGTTGCATTAGAAAGAGTGCGTTGCATTAGTAATTTAGCCGTTACATTAGAAAAATCTAATGTAACGCCAAAAAATTTAATTTAACGCTGAGATCAAAGTCGTTGCATTAATCAAAATGTGCCGTTACATTAGCTCTGTCGTTGCATTAGACTCGTTACATTAGCTCTGGCGTTGCATTAAATGCATTACATTAGCTCTGTCGTTGCATTAGATGCGTTACATTAGCTCCGAAATGTAGTAGTGAAATCATTAGAGAAATTCGTTAGTTAAAGCATATTGAAGCATTCTTACTCATTCAAAGTTCAGAAATTACAAACACTGTTAGTTTGCAGGTCTTTTGATTTGAATTGATTCCATCAGCAGTTGAAAAGTCGTTTTATCTTACGAGAGAATTGTCGCTAATCCGTCAGCACCATTGTGGGGCAAATTCTTATTACAGAGATTATGTTTCACAAGACTCGACTTACGTCCCGGTTAATTTATTTTATTTTACTTTAATTTCCATCTCTTCATCTTCTTCTCATTCTATTTTCTATTTTCGCATTTTCAAAAAGTAATTTATTTTGAATTATTTCTAATTTTGAAATAATTTCAATAACAATCTCTAAACGTTTTTCTTAATAACAAGGGTTAACATGACTATTAACTTGTATAATATCTTCATCATTAACCTAAGTACAACATCAGGTTTCTATATTTTCCCTCTCATCTTCCCAAAATGCTAACATGAAAGCCTTTTAAGAAAATAGGCTATATCTTTTTACCATCCTTCAGTTAGATGATCAACTAATGTTGAATATATATGCGTGGACCACTTTGAAAATGTAAAAATACCATACAAATCAAATGGAGTTGCTAGATTGCAAATTGATGCATGAATCAAAGCCATACCTATGAGTTTGAGCAACAGTCAAAGCCATGCCTATGAGTTTGAGCAAGCTGAATACAACTGCATTAAAGTTCAGTAGATGCAATGACTTAAAATAGTTTGATATATCAAATGAGATTGTGTAGGAATTTAAATTGAGATAAAAGTTCTTCTTGTTTATTCTTCTCACAAGGAGAAATTATTTATATGAGAATACAAAAGAGTTGCAGCCAAAAGGAAACACCAAGGAATTAGAAAACACAAGAATTAGGAAACACAAAGAAAAAAGGAAACACAATCCTACTCAAAATAAACCAACCGGGATCTGGACAGTGGGAGCGGACGCTCCCCCTCCCTGGGAGCGGACGCTCCCAAAAGACAGAAACTACAAGACGCAAATTGACTATATTGGGAGCGGTGCTCCCCCTCCTGGGAGCGGACGCTCCCTCAGCACAGAAACTGGACGCTGAATATCTTCACACCCTCCCTCAAGTTGGAGCGTGAGGGTTAAAAAGGCCCAACTTGCTAAGTAAAATATCAAACTGTTGCTTCCCGAGAGCTTTAGTGAATATGTCAGCCAACTGCGTCTTCGTAGGAACATAAGAAGGAGCAATAAGGCCATTGGAGAAAGCGTCACGGACGAAGTGACAATGCACCTCAATATGCTTCGTCCACTCGTGATAGACATGATTCTTGGCAATGTGAAGAGCCGATTCACTGTCACAAAAGATGGAAATAGCCTTGGGATGATGAACGCCCAGGCTCAACAACAAACCCTTCAACCATTTAAGCTCGCATGTAAGAGCTGCCATGGCGCGGTATTCAGCCTTAGCAGAAGATCGAGACACAGTAGGTTGTGTCTTAGTTTTCCAAGAGATGGGGGAATGCCCGAGAAAAACAAGCCACCCGGTTAGAGAACGATGGGTGATGGGGCAGGCAGCCCAGTCCGAGTCACACCATCCTTGTAGGGTGAGATCGCTGTCAGCACGCAGAAGGATGCCTTAGCCAGGAGTGCCTTTGAGATACCGAACAACTCGCAAAGCAGCCTCCCAATGCTCCGAACGAGGTTCATTCATGAACTGAGATAGAATGTGGACTGAATATGCTAGGTCCGGCCGGGTTACAACCAAGTAAATGAGACGTCCGACAAGGCATCGATACTGTTTCGGATCTTCCAAAGGAGCATCGGTAGCAACACCAAGCTTATGGTTTGGTTCAATAGGGAAGCCAGAGGGTTATGCACCTAGCAATCCGGCCTCAGAAATAATATCCAACGTGTACTTTCGTTGGCCCAGAAACAGACCATCAGGATTGCGAGCAACTTCAATGCCAAGGAAGTATTTAGGGAGCCGAGATCTTTCATTTTGAAGCACTCACACAAACAATTCTTGAAGGAGTGTAAAGCAGCGGAATCATTCCCGGCTATGATGAGATCGTCAACATACACAAGCACATTCATATGGATCGAACCTTTTGTGAAGGTAAACAGAGAGTAGTCGGAGTAGGACTGGAGGAAGCCATAAGTCTTCAAGGAAGTCAGTAACTTGGCAAACCAACAACGAGGAGCTTGCTTCAGGCCATAAAGAGACTTGTGAAGGCGGCAAATCGTGTTGGTATTTGGTGCCTCAAAGCCGGGAGGGAGTTTCATATAAACCTCTTCTGCTAAATCGCCATGCAAGAAGGCATTGTGAACGTCCATCTGATGTAATTCCCAATTCTTGGAAGTAGCAATAGCAAGGAAAGCCCGAACAATGACCATTTTAGCCACAGGAGCAAAAGTTTTTGTGTAGTCGATACCTTCTTTCTGATGATTGCCGCGGACAACCAGCCGAGACTTGAGCCGTTCAACCGCTCCATCAGAATTATATTTGATCTTATATACCCATTGACAGCCCAGGGCACGTTTGCCAGGAGGAAGGGGAACCATAGACCATGTGCTATTGTCTTCTAAGGCACGAATTTCCTCTTGCATGGACTGTTTCTAGCCGCCATGTGCCATGGTCTCGCGAAAGGATGTCGGCTATTTAGCTACCGTAATGGCTGCAAGAAAGGTAAGATATTTTGCAGAAAAATGATCACAGTTTATATAGTGAGCTATAGGATAAGGAGTACCTGAGGAATTGATTGGAAGCGGAGAGGCGAGGGATGGACTCGAAGAAGAAGAAGCAGTGAGAGCAACATAATCGCGGAGACGAACGGAGGGAGTTTTCTGTCTCATACCCCTCCCTAGAGTGCCGGGTCCAGATTCATCAGAAGGGACCAAAGTTGGTGCAGAAGGAGCAGCAGCCTCAGTAGATGCCGAAACAGGGGGAACCTCTTCCTGTTCATTGGGTAGAGCAACAGGCTCGATTGTAGTAGGATCAACAGAAGGTGTAACGGAGTCTTCTTCAACAGGAAACACTATGATGCCAAACGCATCCTCCTCAGCCAGAATATCAATAGAGTCCGGGACATGGGGAACTGTGGTAGGATCGCTGTATGGAAACACATTCTCAAAGAACTTCACATCACGGGAGACGAAGAATTTCTTGGTCTCGAGGTCAAACAGCCTCCACCCCTTTTTACCAAGAGGATAACCCACAAAGATGCATTTATGGCTACGACTAGAAAACTTGTCACCTCTTTCATGCTGATTATGAGCATAACACAACGAACCAAAGACTCGAAGTGAATCATAAAAGGGCGCTTTACCAAACAAGATATCGTAGGGTCTTTTATTATCTAACAAGGGGGAAGGGGTTCGATTGATCAAGTGAGTAGCTGTAAGGACCGCTTTGCCCCAAAAATAAATGGGAAGATGGGCTTGAAACCGTAAAGCTCTAGCTATGTTTAAAATATGACGGTGTTTTCGTTCGACACGCCCATTTTGTTGGGGAGTGCCAACACAAGATGTTTGAAAAAGAATGCCAGAGGAAAGAAAATAATCAAACAAGCAGTTAAACTCGGTGCCATTGTTGGATTGAACAATTTTGATTTGTTGAGAAAACTGTCGTTCCACCATTGCAACAAAAGCCATAAACATACGAAAAACTTCCATTTTATCAACTAATAAATAAATCCAAACAGCGCGCGAGTAATCATCTACCAAAGTCAAGAAATAACGAGCACCACAAGAGGAAACATGGGTGTAGGGACCCCACAAGTCGCAGTGTACTTTATCAAAAATTCTAGTAGACTTATACTCACTAATAGAAAAACTATCTCTAGAGTGTTTTGCACGAAAACAAACATCGCAAGGTTGATGAAGACTACCAGACAGATGATAGACCGGAGGAAGAAGCTTCACTACTTTTTCAGATGGATGCTCCATACGGTTATGCCACAACTCGAGCAAAGCAGATGCATTATTGACTGAGACGTGACAAGCAGAAGGAGCGCCCCCAAAGTAGTAGAGTCCATCCCGCCTAACACCCGTTCCAATCAGGTTCCTCGACTGGTCCTGTATAGCGCACAGAGAAGCATTAAAATGGATAGTGCAATGAATATCATCAGACAGTTGAGAAACAGAAAGAAGATTGCAATTTAAATTTGGTATGTAAAGGACATGATGAAGAACAAGGGTGTATGTTAGGCGAACAGATCCCTCTATGTGAGCAATCACGGAAGTGCCGTTAGGAAGCTTGACAGGGCAAGCTTGTATAGAGTAGGAGTCAAAGAGACAAGCAGCGTTTCCGTTCACATGATTGGAAGCCCCCGTATCTATGATCCAAGAAGTTGTATCAAATGTACCGTGAAGACGATTGTCCGGAATACGAGTGTTACCGACTAGACCGGCTAAAGCATTCCACTGTTCTGCAGTAAATAGAGATGAAAAGGCCGAGGGGAGAGCACCGGCAGCCGCAGCGCCGATTTGGGCAGCACCGACTTGGGCCGAATTGGTGCGAGCGGTTCCTCTACCTCGGCCTTGTTAGGGACGGCTCCCACCACGAGAACTCGTTTTGCTACTATCTCCCCACCATTCTGGATAACCGACCAGTTCAAAGCAAGAAGAAACATCATGACCCTTTTTCTGACAGTGAGTACATGTAAGTTGGGATTTGTCGGGTTTGTCACAACCACGAGAACTGCCAGTTTTGAGGGAGAAGCCGACAACATCCGGAGGATCATCAAGAACTGGTTTAGCAAGACGTACTCGTTCAGCCTGTGCTACCAACTGATAAGCTCGATCTAGAGTGGGTAAGGGATCCTGAGACAAGAGGTTAGTATGAAGAGAGGCATAATATTCAGAATTTAAACCCATGAGAAAATCATGAAGTTTGCCTGTCGCCCTCCGTGTCGCGTGTTTTTGTCCGGCGGTGCAATTGTCACAGCAAGAACAATCTATAAGCGGCTCATAGTTATGCAGCGATTCCCACAATCTAGTCAACTTACCGAAATATACAGCCATAGGCATGGTCTTGGTCTGCTCACATCTTGCGATCGACATCTTCAGTTATTGAATGCGAGGTCCGTCCACTACCAGAAGCTGGTGCTTTAGCGACAGAATCAACAGCGATGGACGCATTCCGTCGCTATTTAGCGTCGAAAATTATGCTTTAGCGACAGAATGATTTTGGCGTCAAAATTACCGACGGAATTTAATTCCGTTGCTAAATTCCGTCGCTAAAACGAATATTCCTCGAATATTCGTTTCATTACCGCCACTATTTTGGCGCATGATTTACCGACGGAATATTCCGTCGCTAGTTCTTTATCAGCGACGGAATTATTCCGCCGGTGAAAAGTTATTATTATTTTATTTTTTTTATTCATCAGCGACGGAATTATTCCGTCGGTGAAAATTAAATATTTTTTTTAAATAATACACCGACGGAATATTTCTGCCGCTGATAAATTAAAAAAAATTAATTTATCAGCGGCGGAAATATTCCGTCGGTGAAAATTAAATATTTTTTATTTTTTTTAAATAATACACCGACAGAATATTTCCGCCGCTGATTAATTAATTTTTTTTTAATTTATCAGCGACGGAATATTCCGTCGGTGATTATAAAAATTAAATTAAATTTTTATTTCACCGGCGGAATATTCCGTCGCTGAAATAAAAATTTAATTAAATTAATTATTTTAGCGGCGAAAATTTTCGTCGCTAATGTCAAAAAATCATAGACGGAATTAATTCTGTCGGTAAAATCAAAATATACCGGCGAAATTTGAGCCGTCGGAACACTGCGGCGGGATAATAGCGGCGGACCACCGACGGAAAAATTCCGTCGGTGTTTAACTTTAGCGACAAAAATTTGGATTTAGCGACGGAAATTTCCGCCGCTAAAACCTGTTTTTCTGGTAGTGGTCCACCAACGCATAACGAGATTTAAGGGACTCCCATAAACGTCTAGCATCTCTATTTTTGGAGAGAGTGCTTTTAACCTCGGGATCAATAGTGTTAATGAGCCATGAGACCAACATAGCATGGATGGTATTCCAATCTGACTCGGTGCAAGGAGGAATGGCGGAAGGGATAGAACCAGGCTCTGATACCATGTAGGAATTTAAATTGAGATAAAAGTTCTTCTTCTTTATTCTTCTCACAAGGAGGAATTATTTATATGAGAATACAAAAGAGTTGCAGCCAAAAGGAAACACCAAAGAATTAGGAAATACAAGAATTAGGAAACACAAAGGAAAAAGGAAACACAATCCTACTCAAAATAAACCAACCGGGATATCAAAAGACAGAAACTACAAGACGCAAATTGACTGTATTGGGAGCGGTGCTCCCCCTCCTGGGAGAGGACGCTCCCTCAGCACAGAAACTGGACGTTGAATATCTTCACAGATTGTCTTTCTGGAATGAAATGACTAAACAACTAACTACGACCTAGGTTAGCACCCATTTGTTTCAATAATTTTGTGTAAGAACCCGAACAAAAAAAAAATAGACTTTTAATTTAATTATTTTTATTAGAAAATAATTAATGTAATTACAATTATTAACTAACATTAAATAATTGGGCTATTAAATGTTAAATGAATGGGTTGGATGATTTAATTAAGATTGGGATAGGTAAGTGGGCTTGTGAAGTAAAAAGGGCCCAAAGAGGTAATACCCAAATATAAATAACCAAAACCCTTTCTTAATTTCCCATAACCCTCATAATTTACAAAGAAAAATAAAAACCCTAAACCTAAACCTAAGGGGCAGCAGCCGCAAGGAGGGAGGAAAACGGCCGAGCTCTTGATCCTTTTTGATCAATTCTTCTAAACGAAAAATCAAGGTAATGAAAAACCCTAAATTTAGGCTTTCGTTTCGTTCAATTTGGATTAGTATTGAATTAGTTATGAATTTTTGAAGATTTAAAATTATTTTATTCTAGGATGATAATTCTTAGATTTTAAATATTCAATCTTGGAGTTTAATGAATTGATTGATGATTATAATGATGGGAAAATATAGGTTTAATGATTACGAGTATAACCTAATGTTGAATCTTAAATCTTGAATAATAAGATTATGAAATTCAAAGTATTAAGTTGTAAAAGCCCTAATTATGTTCTTGAGTTGAATTAAGTTACTATGTTAATCATTCTTGGATGAAAAGAAGGAACAAAAAATAATGTTTGGGCATCTTATGGTTCAAATTCGAATGACAAGAGGGTATTTAGGTATATTTGGGTTGAAATTGTTAAGCTTTTGGGTTATTTTAAAAGGTTACGCTTAAGTTTCCAACCGAAAAGGGCTAAACCGAATAGTTATAAGCTGAAATCATTAGAATTCTAACTGTACAGTCAGGAATTAGATGGAGAACTTAACTGAAGGACTAAACTGTAAAGTTTAAAGCTGCAGAAGGACCAAACTATAATTAATTGGAAGTTGAGGGACTATTCTGTAATTAATTGAAAGTCGAGGGACTAATTAATAAATATTTAAAAGTCAAAGGACTGTTTTGCAAATATTTAAAAGTTGAAGGACTGTTTTGCAAATATTTAAAAGTTGAAGGATTGTTTTGCAAATACTCATAAGTTGAGGAACTGTTTTGCAAATACCTAAAAAATGGAGGACCTTTTAGTAATTAACCAAAAGTAGAAGGGCTTAAGTGGAAATCCTAAAAGAGAAAAGTCTACTTTAGAGTTAAGATGTATGAAAAGGATAGAAAAAAGAACAACCCTAAATAAAATCAACATATAATTAGGGAAATTACAAGTCCAAGAATAATGGAATTCCCGAATAAGGAAAGTTTTCAAAAATAGAAACTTTCCCAAACCTAGAAGATTACTAAATAAAGAAAGGAAAGAAGTTAAATTATAACGCATGAGGTTTGACTAAGTAGAGATAGTTAACGACAAATGGGTGATACTAAGTTACTCTTTCGTGGTTGTAGATACGCACGAGAAGAGCTGTACAAGAAGTTAGACCAATGTAAGGGATTACGTTCATTAAGTATTTGAATGTACCTTCCTTTGTTATAGAATTCCCTATTGATGATTTGTATACTACCAAGTGGCCGGTAGTTATTCATTTGTATTCCCTCGTTATGAACGTTTTTGAAATATCTTACCATTGATGCGTTTTTGTTCAATGTGTATCTATGTGAATTGAAATTGACTTATGTGTTCTCGTACCATGAACACTATGAATATATGATGTTAAATTGTCCAATTGATGAGGACTCTATATGTATTTGGTCTAGACAGATTGAAATGACCTAAGGCCTGCATGCATTGAAATGGTCTCAAAGTTAAATAAATTGGTCTAGACAGATTGAAATGACCTAAGGTCTAGTCGATTGAAATGACCTCACTATAGAATGAAATGGTCTAGTCGAATGAAATGACCTAAATTCTATAGATGTGATTATCATGATATATCGTAATAAGGGAGCGCCCCAGATAAAAGGCGTAGATTCTCTTATTCAGAATAAGGGGGCGCCTTAAATTAAAGGCGTAGATCTTCTTATTCAACGATCACCGAATAGGTGTATCGGAGTCACCCTAGATTAAAGGTGCACAATTACTTGGAATTGACGGACAAGTGTGTGTAAAGTTCAATCGGTTATTGTAAAAGTGCCACTACTTGTTATTTGAAAAAGTAACCTCCTTTGACATTCTCGCACCAAAACTATTTATTGTTCATGTTATCCTTTCATTGATATATTATTAAACTCCGTTCGTTCCGGTCGTCTCTTCTTAGAAACCGAAGAGACCCCGTATGAACTTACTGACCTTTGTTCGTTCACCCTTTCATATTCTTTCCCCTCCTAGGTAATAAATGATTGGAGAGGATTGGCTGCGTGTTTGATGGATTAGCGGCTTTTGGAGTTCAAATAATTATTTTAGAATATTAAGTATTTCGAGCTAGTGGTTTGTACTAGCCGTAGAGATTATTACCGTCTTCAGCATTTATGTTTATTTCAAATAGTGGTTAGTACTTTTGAATTATGGTTTTAGTAGCCGTTGGAGGCTATTCTATTATTAAATTAAGTATTATTATTATGTATGAATTTTGGGGTCGTTACAGTTGGTATCAGAGCTTTGGTTTTAGGTCACATGGGAGACTTTAGAGCATTAAGCATATTAGAAGAAGTAGTACTTGAGTATAATTGGGCCTACCTAGAAAGTAATTGTGACGGAGGATTTAAGGTAAAATTTCTTAAGAGTCTAACTATGAACTGGTAGAAATTAAGAGATTGTAATTGGGAAGTTAGCAATTTTGAGAAGTTCCGTTATGGAAACCTTCCGTGCAGAAACTTTCTAAGTTTGGAAACTTTCTTTATTAAGAAACTTGCTATTTTAGAAACTTTCTATTTGGAGAACTTGCTATTTTAGAAACTTTCTATTTGGAGAACTTGCTATTTTGGGAGAGAACCTAGAATAAAATTCCCTTGGAATTATAACAAGATCCTCCGAGTGATCTAGAGGACAACTATTAAGTTTAAATGTGAATTGTTATTGAGGAAAAGACTTATAATAATTAAGTGAGAGAGCAAGCTTACCAATGGTATTATGAGCTTAAAGATTTGAAGGCTAATGTGCCAGTAGCTGAAGTTTCAAACGAATGTAACTTAGTGAATGAGAATGTTATGGAAGAAGTAGCTGAGGAAATGATAGGGAGTGAAGCCGCCCCAATTTTGAATTGATGATGAGAAGTGGAGTATTATACTATTTTTTATCGTTATTTCTAGAAGTGATATAGATTTAGCAAGTTTTTAGTTATGATAGAAAGAACTTGAGATATTTATGATTTACGTTTTGAAATTATGAAGTGAAAACTTTATTTTAGTCAAGTAAGTGATTTTCTTTGACTTATGTGTTTAATTATGTGAATTTTATTGTTCCTTAAGTGTTAAATATGTGTATTGACTCGAACAATAGCCTAGTAACATGGCCCATGGATGAAAAGTAAAGTCTATTGAAACGACTTGTAGATATAATATGGCTTATTGAAATGGCCAAGTGTTGATTAATTGGCTTATTGAAACGGCCAATGAAGATGAAAATCGGCCTATTGAAACGGCCAAAAGTATGAAATTGTGAACATTGGTCTATTGAAACGACCTGGGGAAATGTACTGGTCTAATGAAGCGACCCATGAGTCTAGTTGAAACGACTTATGTAGAGTAAATGTGGTCTATTGAAGTGACCAGTAGGTCTAGTGAATTGACCTATAATGTACATGTTTAGTCTAATGAAACGACATATGAGGATGAATTAAGGGTCCGTTGAAATTACCTATGAAATTGTGCGGTCTAATGAAAGGACCAATAATCTAATGAAATGAATTGTGAATGTGTATTCGGTCTAGTGAAGCGATCGATGGTCTAGTAAATGGACCGATGATGTAATTGAAGTCTATTGAGATGCCCTAATTTAAGTGAATTTTGTAAGGTAGCAAGTATGAGTATTAGTAGTGTTGGTCTGTTGAAAAGACCAATAAGTCTGTTGAAAAGACTTATGAGAGTAATGCCTATCTATTGAAAAGACCAAGGGTTTAGTGAATTGACCTATGACTAGATTTAAATGTATTAGTCTATTGAGACAAATTCTGGTTATAGTATAAAAGTATTAAGCATTTAAGTATTGCTAGTATAGGCGTGATTAATAGTGCCTTGTATTCATAGTACTGATAAGTATCGTAAAGAAGATGGTGTCGTAAGTAAGTACCCAAGTAAGAACTTTAACAATCGAAGAGTTGGGATTAAAAGCAAGGTCCGTGGTCAAGGATCTGATGAAAAATGTGAAGTGTGCAAAAAGGGAAGCACCGTACTAATGAGTATCTAGACAGAGAGAAGAAATTGAATTTGAAACCTGAAGCGTTAGAAGTACCTTTGGTGATAAATACTCCGACTAATGAGTCGATTCCTATCTTGTCTATGTATAAGGAGTGGCCTTTGACAATAGGTGATAGAGAACTCGAGATTGACCTAATAGAGTGGAAAATGAATGAAATTGACAATTATTCTGGGAATGGATTGGTTAGCTGTCCATCATGCCAAGGAAGACTGTTTTAAGAAAGAAGTACATTTCAGATTGCTATCTGGAGAAGAGTTTTATTTTCAAGGATCGGAATCGAGAATCCGATCTGGTCTTATTTCGGGAATGAGAACTCTAAGACGTTGAGGAAAAGGATGTGAAGGATTCTTAGCCTATATGGGAGAGACGGATAAGAAAGGAGTAAGTATAGAGTCTCTTTCAGTTATCGGAGGTTTAAGGATGTGTTTCCAGAAGACTTGTTGGGAATACCACCAGAAAGGGAGGTGAAATTTTCCATAGACCTAGTATCAGAAAACGCATCGATATCGAAGGCATCGTACAGAATGGCCCGAATGAACTTAAGGAATTGAAGGAACAACTGTAAGAGTTATTGAATAAGGGTTTGATAAGACCGAGTGTTTCACCGTGGGTGCACCGGCATTGTTGGAAAGAAGAAAGACGTATCGATGAGAATGTGTATCGACTATCGGGAGTTAAATCGAGTGACGGTTAGGAATCAATATCCGTTAACAAGGATTGACGAATTGTTTGACCACCTTCGGGAGCGTATTATTTCTCGAAGATAGATTGAGATCGAAATATCATCAGCTAAGAGTAAAGAACGAGGAAGTTGCGAAGACGGCCTTTATGGCAAGGTACGGTCATTATGAGTTGTTGGTTATGCCGTTTGGGTTGACAAACGCGCCAGCTGCATTTATGGAATTGAGGAAATAATGTTTCAGGAATTCTGGGATAAGTGAATAGTTGTGTTTATGGATGATATCTTGGTTTATTCTAAGACTAAGGAGGAATATGAAGGACATTTGAGGTTAGTTCTACATATTTTGTGGGGACAAAAGTTGTACGCTAAATTCAAGAAGTATGAATTTTGGCGGGAGAGAGAGTGTATTCTTAGGACTTGTGGTATCTAAGGATGGGATTGAAGTGGATCCAACATAAATAGAGGCTATAGTATATTGGGAGAGATAAACCGCAGTTAGTGAGATAAGAAGTTTCTTGGGGTTAACAGGATACTATAGGAGATTCATTGAATGACTTTCAAAGTTGTCAGTACAGTTAACAAGGTTAACGCAGAAAGGAGCAAGGTTTGTTTAGTTAGAAGAATGTGAAAAGAAATTTCAAGGGCTGAAGAGTCGAATTGTGTCCGCACCGGTTCTTACTATACCAAGGATCGGACGGATTTGTGATATATAGTGATACTCCATCAAGGTATTAGGTTGCGTGTTGATACGTAATGATAAGGTTATAGCTTATGCGCCAATATAATTGAAGAACCATGAGAGGAATTACCCGACCCACGATTTGGAATTAGCAATGGTGGTATTTGCATTGAAAATTTGGAGACATTACTTGTATGGAACAACTTGTCAAATATATTTACTGATCATAAGAATCTTAAATACATTTTCACTCGTAAGGAGCTTAATATGAGACAAAGGAGATGTCTTGAATTATTGCAGGATTATGATTGTACGATATCAAACCATCCAGGGAAGGCCAATAAGGTGGCCGATGCATTGAGTAGGAAGAGTTGCGGAACCTTAGCGGCATTGATTTCTAAGGGGGTAAGTGCGTGGAATAACATTGAGGTTTCAAACTTAGAAGTGCGAATTAAAGGGTATTTGACTCGCCGATGGTTCACCCGACACTTTTGAACAGAATTAAGGAAGCCCAAGAAATTGACGAAGAGGCAGTAAAGATGCAGGAGAGTATAGCCAAGGGAAAGTTAAGTCCACGATATGTGGGACCGTTCGAGATCCTTGACAAGATTGGGGAAGTGGCCTATAGATTGGCACTACCAACGATTTTAGCTGGAGTGCATGAGGTGTTCCATGTCTCTATGCTAAGGAAGTATATTCACGATCCGAGTCACGTGATCGAGTACAAACAGCTAAGAGTCCGTGCTGATTTGACTTATGATGAAAGGTCGATCAAGATCGTCGACAGAAAAGACGAGAATGTGAGAAAGCGGTTAGTTCCTTATGTGAAAGTACAGTGGAGCAACCATACCGAAAGGGAAGCAACTTGGGAACTAGAAAGCGAGATGCGCGAATTGTATCCCGACCTGTTTGCCAACTAAGGTACGTTAAGTTTGGGGACAAACTTCTTTTAAGGGGGTAAGAATGTAAGAACCCGAACAAAAAAAAAATTAGACTTTTAATTTAATTATTTTTATTAGAAAATAATTAATGTAATTACAATTATTAACTAACATTAAATAATTGGGCTATTAAATGTTAAATGAATGGGTTGGATGATTTAATTAAGATTGGGATAGGTAAGTGGGCTTGTGAAGTAAAAGGGGCCCAAGGAGGTAATACCCAAATATAAATAACCAAAACCCTTTCTTAATTTCCCATAACCCTCATAATTTACAAAGAAAAATAAAAATCCTAAACATAAACCTAAGGGGCAGCAGCCGCAAGGAGGGAGGAAAACGGCCGAGCTCTTGATCCTTTTTGATCAATTCTTCTAAACAAAAAATCAAGGTAATGAAAAACCCTAAATTTAGGCTTTCGTTGCTCAATTTGGATTAGTATTGAATTAGTTATGAATTTTTGAAGATTTAAAATTATTTTATTCTAGGATGATAATTCTTAGATTTTAAATATTCAATCTTGGAGTTTAATGAATTGATTGATGATTATAATGATGGGAAAATCTAGGTTTAATGATTAGGAGTATAACCTAATGTTGAATCTTAAATCTTGAATAATAAGATTATGAAATTTAAAGTATTAAGTTGTAAAAGCCCTAATTATGTTCTTGAGTTGAATTAAGTTACTATGTTAATCATTCTTGGATGAAAAGAAGGAACAAAAAAATAATGTTTGGGCATCTTATGGTTCAAATGAATGACAATAGGGTATTTAGGTATGTTTGGGTTGAAATTGTTAAGCTGGGTTATTTTAAAAGGTTACGCTTAAGTTTCCAACTCGAAAAAGGGCTAAACCGAATAGTTATAAGCCGAAATCATTAGAATTCTAACCGTACAAATAGAATTAGATGGAGAACTTAACTGAAGGACTAAACTGTAAAGTTTAAAGCTGCAGAAGGACCAAACTATAATTAATTGGAAGTTGAGGGACTATTCTGTAATTAACTGAAAGTCGAGGGACTAATTCATAAATATTTAAAAGTCAAAGGACTGTTTTGCAAATATTTAAAAGTTGAAGGACTGTTTTGCAAATATTTAAAAGTTGAAGGACTGTTTTGCAAATACTCATAAGTTGAGGGACTGTTTTGCAAATACCTAAAAGATGGAGGACCTTTTAGTAATTAACCAAAAGTAGAAGGGCTTAAGTGGAAATCCTAAAAGAGGAAAGTCTACTTTAGAGTTAAGATGTATGAAAAGGATAGAAAAGAGAACAACCCTAAATAAAATCAACATATAATTAGGGAAATTACAAGTCCAAGAATAATGGAATTCCCGAATAAGGAAAGTTTTCAAAAATAGAAACTTTCCCAAACCTAGAAGATTACTAAATAAAGAAAGGAAAGAAGTTAAATTATAACGCATGAGGTTTGACTAAGTAGAGATAGTTAACGACAAATGGGTGATACTAAGTTACTCTTTCGTGGTTGTAGATACGCACGGGAAGAGCTGTACAAGAAGTTAGACCAATGTAAGGGATTACGTTCATTAAGTATTTGAATGTACCTTCCTTTGTTATAGAATTCCCTATTGATGATTTGTATACTACCAAGTGGCCGGTAGTTATTCATTTGTATTCCCTTGTTATGAACGTTTTTGAAATATCTTACCATTGATGCGTTTTTGTTCAATGTGTATCTATGTGAATTGAAATTGACTTATGTGTTCTCGTACCATGAACACTATGAATATATGATGTTAAATTGTCCAATTGATGAGGACTCTATATGTATTTGGTCTAGACAGATTGAAATGACCTAAGGCCTAGACAGATTGAAATGGTCTCAAAGTTAAATAAATTGGTCTAGACAAATTGAAATGACCTAAGGTCTAGTCAGATTGAAATGACCTCACTATAGAATTAAATGGTCTAGTCAGAATGAAATGACCTAAATTATATAGATGTGATTATCATGATATATCAGAATAAGGGAGCGCCCAGATAAAAGGCGTAGATTCTCTTATTCGAGAATAAGGGGGCGCCTTAAATTAAAGGCGTAGATCTTCTTATTCAACGATCACCGAATAGGTGTATCGGAGTCACCCTAGATTAAAGGTGCACAATTACTTGGAATTGACGGACAAGTGTGTGTAAAGTTCTATCGGTTATTGTAAAAGTGCCACTACTTGTTATTTGAAAAAGTAACCTCCTTTGACATTCTCAGTACCAAAACTATTTATTGTACATGTTATCCTTTCATTGATATATTATTAAACTCCGTTCAGCCCTGGTCGTCTCTTCTTAGAAACCGAAGAGACCCCGTATGAACTTACCGAGCTTTGTTCGCTCACCCTTTCATATTCTTTCCCTCCTGGGTAATAAATGATTGGAGAGGATTGGCTGCGTGTTTGATGGATTAGCGGCTTTTGGAGTTCAAATAATTATTTTAGAATATTAAGTATTTCGAGCTAGTGGTTTGTACTAGCCGTAGAGATTATTACCGTTTTCAGCATTCACTACAAGAAAACTGACAGATACTGACGGAAATTAGTGACGGAAATAAATCCGTCACTAATACTGACGGATTAGCGACGAAATAGCAACGACCTGGGGTGAAAAACAAAAAACGAAATTAGGACGAGATTACCAACGGATTTAGTGACGGATATGCCGACGGATTCCATTTCGTCTCTAATCCGTCACCATTTTGGCGCCAAAAATTTGCGCACTTTTTTACCGACGAATTTGTGACGGAATGGCGACGGATATTTTTACTGACGGATTTGAGTCGTTGCTAAATTATTTAAAACAATTATTAAATTTATATTTTAGGTTAGCGACGGATTAGTGACGGATTTAATTACCGACGGATTAAAATCCGTCGGTAAAGTAATTACATATTATTACCGACGGATTTGAGTCGTTGCTAAATTATTTAAAATAAACCTTAAATTTATATTTTAGGTTAGTGACGGATTAGTGACGGAATTAATTACCGACGGATTAAAATCCGTCGGTAAATTATTTAAAATAATTATTAAATTTATATTTTAGGTTAGCGACGAATTAGTGACGGATTTGATTACCGACGGATTAAAATCCGTCGGTAAATCAATTACATATTATTACTGATGGATTTGAGTCGTTGCTAAATTATTTAAAATAATTATTAAATTTATATTTTAGGTTAGCGACGGATTAGTGACGGATTTAATCCGTCGGTAAATTAATTACATATTATTACCGACGGATTTCAGTCGTTGCTAAATTATTCAAAATAATTATTAAATTTATGTTTTAAGTTAGCGACATATTAGTGAAGGATTTTTTATATAAAAAAGTTAAGAATTTTTAAAGAAATAAAAGTATAAAATAGAAGAGAGACGGACAATAACATATAAACTTTTTTTAATTTTTTATATTTTTTTTGATAAATAAAATTATTTGAGATGTTGGTTAGTAGTGGATTTTTTTAAAAATAAAAAAACTATAAATTTATAAATAAAAAATTAAAGAATTTAACTCCGTCCCCGATTTCTTTATTATACTTTCATATTTTTATTTTTTATCTAACTTTTTTATATAACTTTTTAAAAAAAAACTTTAATACTAAAAAATGTCCAATGTATTTATTTATATTCATAAAAAATAAAAAAATTTATACATTTATAAATAAAAATTAAAGAATTTTACCCGTCCCTGATTTCTTTATTATACTTTCATTTGTTTATTAATTTTCTAACTTTTTTTATATAACTTTTTGAAAAAAACTTCAATACTAAAACATGTCCAAAATATTTATTCATATTCATAAAAAATAAAAAAATATATACATTTATATAAAAATTAAAAAAATTTACCCGTCCCTGATACCCTATACCCTACAGGGTATACCCTATACCCTATAGGGTATACCCTATAGGGTATAAGGTATACCTTGTAGGGTATACCCTATAGGGTATATGGTATACCCTATATGGTATAGGCTATAGGGTATACCCTATTGGATATATCCTATACCCTATACTCTATACCCTATACTCTATAGGGTATACCCTATACCCTATTGGGTATACCCTATACCCTATACTCTATACCCTATAGGGTATAACCTATACCCTATAGGATATAGGCTATAGGGTATACCCTATACCCTATACCCTATAGGGTATAGGGTATACCCTATAGGGTATAGGGTATACCTTATAGGGTATAGGCTATAGGGTATACCCTATACTCTATACCCTATAGGGTATAGGCCATAGGGTATACCCTATACCCTATACCCTATTGGGTATACCCTATACCCTATACCCTATAGGGTATACCCTATACCCTATTGGGTATAGGGTATACCCTATAGGGTATACCCTATACCCTATTGGGTATACCCTATACCCTATACTCTATACCTTATAGGGTATAGGTATACCCTATAGGGTATACCCTATACCCTATTGGGTATACCCTATACCCTATACTCTATACCTTATAGGGTATAACCTACACCCTATAGGCTATAGGGTATACCCTATACCCTATACCCTATAGGGTATAGGGTATACCATATAGGCTGTAGGTAAAGTGGTATACTTACCATAGAATTATAGTGTATACCCTATGTAGTATAGATATACCCTATACCCTATACCCTATATGGTAAAGGTATAGGATATATGGTATATGGTATAGGGTATAGGATATGTGGTATAGTGGTATATGCTATAGTGGTATAGCAGATAGTGGTATAGTGGTATGTGGTATACCATATAGGGTATAGGGTATACCCTATAGGGTTTAGGGTTTACCCTATACCCTATAGGGTATACCCTATACCCTATACCCTATAGGGTATACCCTATACCCTATAGGGTATACCCTATACCCTATACCCTATACCCTATACCCTATAGGGTATACCCTATACTCTATACCCTATATCCTATAGGGTATACCCTATACCCTATCGGGTATAGGGTATACCCTATAGGGTTATACCCTATAGGATATAGGGTATAGGGTATACCCTATAGGGTTATACCCTATAGGATATAGGGTATAGGGTATTGGGTATAGAGTATAGGGTATAGGGTATACCCTATAGGGTATAGGGTATACCCTATACCACATATGTATACCCTTTACTCCTATACCCTATCGGGTATACCCTATGTGGTTATACCCTATAGGATATAGGGTATAGGGTATGTGGTATACTCCTATAGTATAGGTAAAGAGTATGTGTGGTATAGGTATGTACCCTATACCCTATACCCTATAGGGTATACCCTATACCCTATACTCTATACTCTATACCCTCCTATAGGATATACCTATACCCGATAGGGTATAGGGTATACCCTATACCCTATAGGGTATACCCTATACTCTATACCCTATACCCTATATTCTATAGGATATACCCTATAGGGTATAAGATATAGGGTATAGGGTATACTCTATAGGGTATACCCTATAGGGTATAAGTGGTATACCACATAGGGGTATAGGGTATACCCTACAGGATATAGGGTATAGGAGGGTATACCACATACCACATAGTATACTACATAGGGTATAGGGTATACCCTATAGGGTATAGGGTATACTCTATAGGGTATAGGGTATATCCTATACCCTATAGGGTATACCCTATACCCTATGGGGTATTCCCTATACACTATACTCTATACCCTATAGGATATACCCTATACCCTATACCCTATAGGGTACCCTATACCCTATACTCTATATCTTATATACTATACCCTATACCCTATATCGTATACCCTATATACTATACCCTATACCCTATACCCTATACTCTATACTTTATATAGGGTATATGGTTTAGGATTTTGGGTATAGAGTATAGGGTTTAAGGTATATGAGATTTAGGGTTTAGGGTATATGCGAGGCTTCAGTGGTTTCAGTGGTATGAGAGTATATGAGGTTTAGGGTATGTGGGTATATGAGGTTTAGGGTATATGAGGTTTAGGGTATGAGTGTATATTAATAAGAATTATTAATATTTTAAAAGTATAATTATTTTTTTAAAATTTGTTTTTGAATTGAGATAAATATTTTAGACTTTTTTTGGTAAGGAAGTTTTTTAAAAAAAATTGTAAAAAATAAGTTAGAAATTAACTAAATAAATGAGGGACAGACAATATCATTCACTATGAGTATTTTTTTAAATTTTTTTTTGAATAGAGATAAATGTTTTAGACTTTTTTTAGTGAGAAAGCTTTTTTCAAAAAAATTATTTTAAGAAAATTATTTAAAAAAATTGATATTAGACATACCACTTTAATTAAAATTTTGGGTAAATCAAATAAAAACATGTAAATATTTTAGATAACTTTTTGTAAATTTCAGTAATAAAAAAAGTCTAAAATATTTTTTCCTAGTCAATAAAAAATAATAAAAATTACTAATTATTATTAGTACTATTATTAATATTATTACTGTTTATATAATTAATATTAATATTAATTAATTAATCAATTATATAATTAATAATTCATTAATAAATATTATTGATAATAAATATTATTATTATTGATATTAGGCATAATATTATTTTATATTTTAAATTATTATTATTATTAATTATTTTTATTAATTATTATAATCATGAAGAAATACAATATTCACATGGATTATTATCCAAGCAACATCTTCACCATTAAATGCATCACATCCAATGGTCCAAATTAATCCCATAAAAACAAAAACACACTTTCATTTGATTGGCCCTTTAATATTCACATGGATTATCAATAAATCAATCTATACCATTAATCTTACTCAAATCCAATGGTCCTAATTCATCATTATATATATATATTTCTTTTAATATTATATACTCCTCACACACACTCACTTTCTCTTCCCAGTCACACACACACTCTCTCTCTCACACACACACACACACTTTCTCTCTCTCTACTCCATCTCTCCCTTTTCGTCTCCCTCTCTCAGATCTAGATCTGGCGACGGCAATTTCTAAATTCCCCTAAGCCAACCTCAATCTAATTAGTAAAGCAAATTTTAAAAGCCATAACCTATAAATCCACAAATTTCCAAACACATGACGCAGAAACCACCCCAAGTCAGGCTCCAACTCCGTCGGCTCATCACAGCGTCAAACAACCACCGGCACCTGCACCAACTGCTTACAAGAAATCAATGAAAGTCGGACCACAACCACTTCTCAACCGATTGCAGGCCGCGAGGATGAGTTTGAGGGGAAGACTAAGGAGGCCGGCGTGCGCCTCCGGCGTCTCCTTCCAATCAATCCTTGTGTTGGCGAATGTTGTTGTTTCCTTGGCGAATTCGGAGCGAGGGCCTGAGAGAGCAGTGCTGGTGTTGCTCAAGGGGAAGTCCTGGAATGGGTCCCAAATGTCGAGGGAGAATGGGTCGAAGACGTTGCTTCGTCGGCCGCCGAAGAAGCTGATCGGAATTAGAGACATTGTTGCCGGAATTGAGAAATGACAGAAGATTTAATAGATGCCTTAGTACTCTGTAGATTCGATCAATTGCTTGAGTAATTTGATTTCGATTTGTAGAAATTTCTTTTGATTTGTTCATATTACTCCCTCTACATCTCTCTCTCGATTTGTTCATATTTCGATTTTGATTTGTTCATTTTAACGTATTTTGTGCTTTATTTCGATTTGTACAAACTTTTGTTTGATTTGTGTTGGTTGTGGATGGTGGTGGAGCAAAGTGAACTTTTGAAAAATGTAAGGATTGATTTGAATATAAAAAAAGTTTAGTGATTGTTTTGAGAATAAAAAATGTTAAGAGACTAATTTGAGAATAAAAAAAGTTGAGGGATTAATTTGAGAATAAATATATATATATTTTTTAAAATATATTTATATATATATATATATATATATATATATATATATATATATATATATATATATATATACATATATGTATATACATACATATATATATATATGTATATATATATATATATAAATATATTTTATATATATATATATATATAATTCTTTTTTAATAAAAAAATATCAAATTAGCGACGGAAATATCCGTCGGTAATTTGATATATCAAAAATAAAAAATATTGAAAAAAGAAAATTTAAAAGAATTAATAAAATTGGGAAAATTTGGAATAAATTTTAGCGACGGAATGATCCGTCGATAATCCGTCACTAAAATGGTCCAAAAAAATAAAATGACCATTTAAATAACGACGGAATAATCCGTCGATAATCCGTCACGAAAATGGTCCAAAAAATAAAACGACCGTTTAAATAGCGACGAAATTTTCCGTCACTAATCCGTCGGCATAATGCTTTAAATTGGTTGTTTATTTTACCAAATTACCGACGGATTTTAAAACGTTAGCGACGGAAATTTCCGTCGCTAAATCTGATTGAAAACCGTCAGTAATCCGTCGAAAAATTTAGCGACGCACGTTTTAACATCGGATTTTTTACGTCTAAAATCCGTCACTAAATTGATTTAGTGACGGATTTTTGGCATTTAGTGACGGATTTTTCCGTCAGTAACTGCCGTTTTTCTTGTAGTGATTTAAGTTTATTTCAAATAGTGGTTAGTACTTTTGAATTATGATTTTAGTAGCCGTTGGAGGCTATTCTATTATTAAATTAAGTATTATTATTATGTATGAATTTTGGTTTCGTTACATTTTGAGCAAAGAAGAAAGCTTAAAATTTATCCGCAAAGGGAAAAGACATAAGCAATCTCAATAAACTCTAGAGACTTCAATGTCACACATGCTATCATCCCCAAAAAAAAAATAAAAAAAAAAAAGAAAAATACATGAAATGAACAGATTGAAAAGCGAGGAACTGCACATAGTTCAATTACAACAACACATAGTTTTCAAGGGGTCGAAAGATCTGGACAACAATGAGCTTTAATGAAATTGGCGAAATAAATTCTTACAGGCGTTTAAACAACAACACCTGCAAGTAAAAAATGAAAGAAATTAGTACACATAGTAAACAGCGTGTTATACATACATACATATAGCTTGTTGGCAATACCCGGAAGGAAAAATAGTTACACTCTTTTGAATATGAAGTGAAATTTTGCTCTTGCAAGTCTAAATAGGTCAATCTCTATAGTTAACCTTAGTAAGAGAATTTGATAGAGTGGAGTCAATTATGAGACTTTCATCCTAAAATAAATTGAGACTAGGTCGGGAATGAAAAAATATTAGTATACCCATCCCAAAATAATTGTCTACTTTTCATTGAAGGGACATTCAAAAAAATGTTTATTTTTAGTAAAATATAATGACAGATATTCTTGCTATCTACCTCTAAGCTTTTGGTTTTCCAAGTATATAATGAAATGCAAGGAAAAAAATGGTAAAAAATCATTTAGGTACAGTTGTTATTTTTTATTTTTTTTAGAAAATAGACATTCATTTTGGGTTTTTCTTTTTTAGAAAATAGACATCAATTTAGGAGTGGAGGGAGTAAACGCTTGGAAAGTAAATAAACAAACTGCCATATTGTAATTGGAATCATCATGTGAGATTCTTGCACGAGGTAGGACCCCTTATTACAGTTCACATCTAATTTAAAATGAGAAGATCGATCCCTATATGCACACACACACAGAGAGAGGCCAAACCTAACATATTGGTTTGTGTTGAAGTCCCATGTATCCCACATCAACTTGGAGAATAAAAATGATCCACTATATAAGGTTGGTAGTTGGAGAATATGGTGGAGCGACATGGATCGGACAGAGTGAAACGGATCTAGACCGATGGAGCGGACCGAGTTTGCAAGAAAATACTTGTTTCCTAATGTTAGCTTCGTATTTTAGGAAGACTCCTTAATTAAGTAGGAAAGTAGAATACATAGCTAAAATAGAATCCTAGTCAAAGAAGGATTATTATGTATATATAGGATTGTATCTCCTATTAGAATTAGGACTCTAAAAGTAGTATAAATAGGTGTTTAGGACAATTGTAAAAGATGAGAGTGAAATAATATAGAAATTATAATCCTACTCCTCTCCACATTTTAACATGGTATCAGAGCTGGCCCAAGTTGATGTTGGGCTTAAGTTAACCCGTGTTGGGTGCCCGTGTTGGGTTTGAAGTCCACGTGTAGTGCCAAGTTACCGGCCTACACGTGAGGGGGCGTGTTGAAGTCCCATGTATCCCACATCAACTTGGAAAATAAAAATGATCCACTATATAAGGTTGGTTAACCTCACCCCTTAACAAGGCCTTTTAAGGGGATGAGGACCCAATTCTAATAACAGTTTGGCTACGCTGATAGAATCACAGAACCCACAATCAGAATTAGGTATACTGGCAAATTTGTATGGAAACAATAAGATAATGACTCTATGGGTAAGGTGTAGATATTAACATGTCGGACTCCAACCTATCAGTTCATCACTAAGAAGCTTAACAATCATTCCAGTTTTTTCTTTGTCGTTTCATGTATGATAATCTTTCGTATGCATCTTACCATAATAAATAATTAAATAAAGATTTACTTATTTGTAACTTAGAATTATGAGTATTAATTTGTCTATTTCAAATATTTTTTTCTTAAAAAGGAATAGAAACATAGATGCACCTTAAGTTTTAAGAAGAGAAAGAGATTCAGTTCCTCCATTTCCCTCTTTGTTGACAGCTCCTAGATGAGTCTCCTTGCTTTGAAGGTCTGGATGGATCTTCCTCTTCAGCATCTTTGTCATCAGCTATATTTACATAAATCAGTTACAATTGTTTTCTTCAGATAATATGTATTATTCTCTATGTCCTAAAATGAATGCCGAATCTTTTTTTTGATCAAGAACAAAAATGTACTTTCATTTTGGGACAGGGGTAGCATTTTAAGAAGTAACAAATTTACCAAGAAATATTTTATCCCATTATACAGCTTCAAAACCACATGTTTATAAGGCAGATGCTAACGGTATTTATGTACAGTATTTACTGAAATTGTTTGAAAGTGATGTTTTTCGTTCAAAAAGTCATAATTAAGTGGATACATGTTTAGGGATGAAGGGAGTATATGACAATTACGCTTTGGGATCAAACAGTGTAAGAAAATTATATTTTAAAGTGAATTTCACTCTATAAGGGACAGTTTTATACATGATCAAGCATCAATTAAATCCTCTAGTGTCGCATTATGTTCACAATACAAGTGACGGTTGTATTTTCAACAAAATCTCCCTTGGTTTTTAATTTGCTTTGTTTGGTGCTTGCTGTTATAGGCTAGGGAACTTGGATGCTGCCAGTTGCATAATGTGGTTTTGCCACACAACTCAGAGATTACTTTCATAGACACACTATTGTGGTATCAGGGATCATTTTTTCGAACCATAATTACTCCAATATCATTGTATGTTTTTTGGGTAAGAAAATTGCTATAATACTAGTTTGCATAACATGAAAAAGAATCACGACAAATATATTGTTGCATACCAAAGATTTGCATACAAGTTTCCTGTCATAACTTAATATAGACTTTTGGTTAAATGTTCTGAGGTGTTTGGATTATTTCCACTGAACGCAATTGTCGAGTTAGCTGCTGTTTGGATATATTTAGGTTTAGGTCAAGACTTAAGAGTGCTTCCAGTTTTAGTACTCTTAGTCTATTATGATTTACTTTGCAAGCAAATTAAGGGAATTAAAATTGGAACTGATGCATGTTGATAGATATAACGCATGAATGGATCATAAGCATGCACGCATGCTAAGTGAGTGCCAGAGAGACTCACCTTTTGTAGTTTCTGGATTGGGCGCGAATCTTCTTTACCACGAGGGGTGATCTTCTTGGAGAAGGAAAAGCCTTTCTTGGCATGATGATTCACACCTATTTTCTTGCAGTTAATGTTACCTTGATCATCTTTTCCGTGACCATCAAACGTCGACTCTTCGTTCATGTCAGAATCAGCAGAAAACAAATCAGCAAGAGTGATTCTTTCTCCTTTCTTCTTCCTCTCTAATTCGTACTTCAAATGTCCACCAGCTTGATCATCATTACGGTTATGAGAAGAAAGATCAATATCAATAAACTCGTCAAGATCATGAGAACGACCCTGGTTAGCATTTGCTTTGAAATCCGAGTCAAACCCATGTTTAAACGCTTTAAACACAAGTGGATCCATTTCGCTTTCCTCCTCTTCGTCAATCTCAAAATTACATTCATGATCCTCTTCATCCCCCAAGAATTCTTCGTTATGGTGAACGTAGAAAGAGGAGTATTCCTGTTCTTCATCAAAGTACTCATTTTCTTGCTGGAAATGACCCCCCAAGTCGTTCAAAGGATCAAATCCTAATGTACCAATAGTGAGTAGCCCATCTTTCCAACCATCAAGCGCATTCACTTGGGGAACGTGTTTAAGTAGGGCAAGGTTGTCGATGGCAATGTCATTTTTGGCAAGCTCTACATTCTTTTTTGCATCTGGTCGACCATGTTCCTCTGAATAAAAAGGAAATAATAATAGATGACCTGCTAAAATAATATAGTATGTTGTACTGAAAATAAATGTAAAATATTAGTACTGATGGTTCACCTTTTTGATGAAACTTGCGGTGTACCCAGTTGAAGATCTGTGGATATTATATAATAACCAAATTAGTGGGATTGAACTTCTATAAGAAATGCAATGAAAAGAAAACAATGAGTTTGTGATGGATGATTGATAATTATACCTTCATTTTCTTGCGACTATTCTTATCTCAATGGAATCAGAGATTGGGAGAAGTTGAATATCGAGAAAGAGGACTTGTTGAAGTGGTGAAGAAAAATAGATCGAACAAGGAAAAGAATTAAAAGGGGGCAAAAAATGGTGGGATGCTAACAATTAGGGGCCTCAAGATAATATAATGGCGTGACCATTTTCTTGCATGACATGTTTGGACAAACCACTACGTGCTACTGTGCTTATCTGCTATGCTTAATATTTTTTTCTTCTAAAAAATAAAAGAGAAAGAAAGTAATAATGTGGTTTCTAGTTTTGGTTGTCTCAACATGGCATGAAGTAAAATGAATGAGAGGCAGATAATGTGGTTTGTCGGATATGTTTGACGAGACTTAAACTTGTTTAACTGCATTTTAGGTAAACGACCTATTAATGTAGCTCCATTGTTGCTCTCTCGTGTTTGGTTTTGGCTTTAATCTGGATAGAAAAGTTAAGAGGTACTGGTTCATTTATTTTAAAGAAAGATATGGTAGGGGAAACAAGACATTAATTAGTTGAACCATCATACATGCATATAAAGAGGATTAAGGATAATTATCCAATAACATGATTAAGTCAATATCATAAATCATTTCAGATGAATTGACACTAATTTTGTGTCAAAACGGAAAGCTGTGGGAATTCAATTAATTAATGATCCTTTTCATCCTCAAATACCACTCTATCCTAAAACCAGAATTGAAAAAAAAACAAAGGTCTCGTGTTCTCAACATTTATTAACCAATCAGAGCCACAGAGTTGAAAGTAAAAGAAGAAGACGGAGAAATTAAGAAGAATGAAAAGCAGGTAGTAGATGGGGTGGGGTGGGGATTGTTGCATGCTGTAAATTTGACTAGTAGTGAGATGTCTATTTTGTAAGAAAAAGCCTAAAGCTAAAGGCAATATCATCATGCATTGTTTTCACTTTGGATCTTTTTCTTTTTCTGATTTGGGACTCATCTCTATAGCCTTTCTGTACATCACTAACACCCAATTGTTCAACAAAAATAATAATAATAATAATTCAGGAGAGATATCCAATAATTTCAAGGAATTGACTCTTTGATCAATGGCCGTGTCCCCTTTTCTTTAAAAGGGTGATCGTTTCTTCCTTTTGTATTGGACTGCGACAATGGCTAGCCTAAGCCTACCTACATGAATGATGATAGAAGCAATTTCAACCACATTTTTTTTTTTGAATGAATATCTAAGCCTCGAAGCGATAGATGATCTATCTTGACTAGACACGTGTTACTTTATACATGGATAAATTGGATCATGCCTTAGTTAGGATAGACGTGTCCATCTGGTTAAAACCGCCGGTTAACGATTATAACCGCCGGTTAAAAAATCCGTTATGTCTTAACCGTAACCTAACCGTTAACCGTGTACTAACGGTTACGGTTATACGGTTTACGGTTATATCCGGTTATCACGGTTAATATGGTTAACACGGTTAAAATTGAAGCCTTTTTTTCAGATTAGTCCTTTTAACGGAATAGTTAACAGTTTCTGTTAACTTTTGTAATGTATATCCCTTTTTCTTTTTTTTTCTTTTTTTTTTTTTTTTGAATAAAGAATACTATTTGAGATGTTAGTTATTAGTGAATTTTTTTGGAAAAAGTTATATAAAAAAAAGTTAAGAATTTTTAAATAAATGAAATTTTAACGGAAAGTGTGTTTAATAGATTTTTTTAACAGTTTTTTTTTTATTATTTGTTTTTTGGTTAAGCAAAGCTATTTGAGAAATATTTCTTTTAAAAACAGTTTTTAACATTTTTTTTTGAAGAAAACAGTTAACTTTTTAACAGATTTTTAACTAGTTCTATAAAAAAGTTAACTTTTTTCTTTTTAATTTTTTTTTTGATAAAGAAGATCATTTTAGACTTTTGTTTACTACATACATTTTTTGCAAAAAGTTATATAAAAAAAGTTATGAATTTTGAAAGAAATAAAACTTAACATTTTTTAAAATAAACGAAAGTATATAAAAGAAAAAGGGATGGTACCCTTAAATTTTATTAATTAAATAAAATTACAAAGAGGGGGACAACCAACCTTACCCTTTTATAATCAAGGGGGACTTTTAGGAGCCTTTACCTGAACCTAACTATTACAATTCAATAAAAATAAACCTAATCTAAAAAATTAAAATTAAAAACTAATCTAATCCTCACTCACTTCCCGTCATACACATCGTATTGATATTTTGGGTCAATTGTATTCTCTTCATAAGGCATATCTTGTTCTCACTTTTCCGATCTAACCCAATCCCCAAGTAATAGTTGATTTTCCAAGTTTTCAACCGTTAGTTGGGAACGTCTTTCATCAAAAACATTTCCTCCAATGCTAAATGCGGATTCGACCGCCACCGTTGACGCGGGAGAAGCTAAAATTTCTTTTGCAATTATAGATAGTATATGATAACTTTCGTTCCTTCTTGACCACCACTTTAAAACATCAAAATCATTTGGACTATCACTACTTTGATCCCATTCAAAAGTAGTGTTGAAATATGAATGTTAGAGGAAGAAGAAATCCCTACTTGAGGAAGTTTCTTTTTGCTATACAAATTAGCAAAAAAATGATACGGATCCGCCTCAACTAAATCACCACCAACATCTTGAGAAGAAGTATTTGAGTCAACATTTTGAGAAGGATTTTCATGAATTACATTATATTCGTTAAAAAGAGACACTAAATCATTTTTTGTAGTAGCAATAATATTCGACGGAGTTTCATTATCACCGTCACCTTCGGGGTATAAATTCAAATAATAAAAAGCTAAAATTGCTTCCAACTCCTCTAATTTAACACGGGGATCTAATACTTTTGCAACAAAAAATAAAGACGGAATTGTGACAAAATATTTAATCCACTTTTGTCTCATGGAAAAAATGCAATCTTTTAAAACATAGCAATCTTTTAAATTATTAAAACTAGTAACAATTGCAACACATTGCTCAAGAATCAAAATGAAAGTTGGATAATAAACTCCCAATAATGCCAAAGTAGCGGTGTTAAAAATCTTTAGCAATTTACACAAATTAGTGCATGCATTCCATTGATAAGCAAATAAAGGTTGATTATTACCAAGTGTAGCAAAAAAATCCATAAGAAGCTCTTTATACTCAAAACCATCTTTTAACATTTTATAAGTGGAATTCCACCTAGTTGGAACATCGAAAGTAAAATATTTGTCACCAAGATTTTGATTTCTTAAAAACATAATCCATTTTTTTGTAACACTATTTCTTCTAGAAATATATTCAAGAGCCCCTCTAATTGGGGAAACATGTTCTTCTAATGTATGCAAACCATCTTTAACACATAAATTAATAATATGACATAAACATCTAATATGAAAAAACTTACCACCAAATGACGGTTGACAAACTCTAATCAAATCCGGTAAACTAGCGGTATTAGCACTAGCATTATCAAAAGAAATAGTAAATATTTTATTCGTAATCTTATATTTTAAAAATTTCCACGTAACTTTGAACATATTGCTTCGGCGGTATGGGGGGGATCAAAATTTTCATATGCAATTAATCTTTTTGGATAGTCCAAGAATAATCTATCCAATGGCAAGTAACACCTAAATAACTATTTCTTGCCAATGATCACTCCAACCATCGGCACAAATTGAAACTTTGTTTGGTAAATTTGATAAAACCTCAATTAAAGTTTTTTGATATGTCAACACCACTTTAAGAATATCACGTACGAGAGTCGAACGTGGTACTCTTGAGGCGGCGGGATTTAAAGAAAGTCGTATAAATCTTTCATAAAATTCATCATCCACAAAGTTAAAAGCAAGTCCTTTAACACAAACAAATTTGGCCAATTCTTGCCTATAAATGACCTTATTAAATTTAAATAGGATGAAAGACGAACCTTGGGTGGTGGTTGGAGCTAATTGAGTTTGACCACTCGAATGCCAAGTTTATCGGGATGTTGTGTGCGTGTGTGGGCGTTAAGTGACCCATGCCCTCCACCCTTCGTAAATGGGTAGGATTTTGTACAATAGTTGCAAGTCGCTCGATAATAGCGGTCATCATCAGGATCAATTTGCTCTTTTCGAAAATGAATTGTAAAAGTCTCGGACGTAGGGGCACGTGAACGTGGCACCATTTGCGGTTGTTCTTGTCCCGGAGCACGACCAACAACATTTTAATCCACATCTTGCTCATTTTGTGTAAATGGTTCCGCAAAAAATTCGGATTCTTCTTCGTTATGATGGGAGGAAGAACCAACAACTTCCTTGCCTCTTCGAGAAGAAGACATTTTCGTTAGAAAACTGACTGGAATTCGAAAAAAATGCTAACTTTTGTTAAAAAACTAACTGGAAATCTTTAAAAAACTGACTGGAATTTCAAAAACTAACTGAAATTCTGAAAAACTAACTGAAAACTCTAAAAAACTAACTGAAAACTCTAAAAAAACTAACTAAAATTCTGAAAAACTGACTGAAAACGTTAAAAAACTAACTAAAAACTCATAAAACTAACTGAAATTCTGAAAAACTAACTGAAAACGTTAAAAAACTAACTGAAAATTCTAAAAAACTAACTAAAATTTTGAAAAACTAACTGAAAATGTTTAAAAAAGTAACTAAAAACTCTAAAAAAAACTAACTGGAATTCCTAAAAACTAACTGAAAATGTTAAAAAAACTGACTGAAAACTCTAAAAAACTAACTGAAATTCCTAAAAACTAACTGAAAATGTTAAAAAACTGACTGGAATTCTCGAAATAGGAAAAAAAATCGTTAAAAAACTAACTGGGAATTGTAAAGAAACTAACTGAAACTAAATATTGAATATAATGAGAGTATGAGAGAGGCTTAGGATATTTGAGAGTAGAGAGAGAGAGTAGAAGTAGAGAAGTAAGGTGAAAATGAAATGGTGGGAGGGAGGGAGGTGATATTTATAGGGTTGTTTTTTAAAAGAAAAAAAAATAAATTGAATGGGGAAATGGGGACTGGGAGTGAATTGGCTGGGCGTGGGGCTGGGCTGGGGCTGGGGCGCTGACTGGGAAGGGAAGGCAAGGCAGTGGGCAGGCCAGGCGGCCAGCCAAGTGGCCGTTGGAGCGCCTGGGGGTTAGTAGCCGTTGGGAGGGTCAAACTAGACGTTGGGGCCAAGGTAGCCGTTGGGGGATTAAATTCAAAATTGGCCGGTTAAGGCGGTTATAACCGCCGGTTAGCCGGTTTTTAAAATCGTTAACCTTAACCGAACCGGTTAACCGCCGATTTCGGTTAAGCCAGTTAAGGTTAACCCGGTTGACGGTTTTGACCTGTTAATTGATCGATTAATAACCTCCGGTTTGTCGGTTTCGATTAGATTTTGGACACGTCTAAGTTAGGATTCAAACACTTCAACTTATCTTTCTGTATTTTATTATTTTAATAATTATTCTCTACAAAACTAAACAAATGTTGGTGAAAATTATTGACCAAGTTTGTACATAGAAACAAAAAAAAAAAAAAAGACTGAGGCATGCATGCATGAGGGTAAATAATCACCCATAATAGATAATAACAAGTGGCATAGTTAATTTTTTTAAAGAAAAATGATTTACTGATTTCTAAATTAGTTGTACTATCATAAAATTATACTAAATCATAATATTTTCCTATTTAGAAACACGATACTTATTTTGGTAAGTGAAACATGTGTGTTGCTGCAACGACAAAATCAACAGCCACATAACTCACTTTATGAAAGAGATTAATTTTGTTTGTATGTGTCATACATGTATCAAATTAATCCTGATCATTGATTACAATATATGAGACGTGAGAAATCTGGAGCAGTACTTGTAGCAGTAAGCTCCTGTGCACGAACAGTTACAAATTCCTTATATATTGGGAAAAATATGGACGGAATAATACTCAAGTTGATGTTTACGTTATGAAGATAGTGATAACCAGGGATGGCCAAATCGGTTTCAGGCCCGGTTTCGGTTCAAAAATCGCCGGTTCCGGTTTGGCAAAAGGGTGACCCTTAACCGGCCCGGCCTAATCATGGTTCCGGTTTTCTCCCCGATTTGCTCCGGTTTCAGGCTTTTTCGGTCCAGTTCCGGTCAATAATGAATAAAGAAGCTAAAAATTATTGAAAAATAAGGAATTTCCGTTCGATTCCGGTTCCGGTCCGGTTCATCATTTATGTGACCCTTAACCGGCCCTTATCCAAACCGATTCCGGTTACCCCGGTTCCGGTTTTCGTAGCGGTTCATGGCGATTCATGGCTTTTCCGATCCGATTCCGGTCCGATTTTTCGATTCTGATCCGGTTTGGCCATCCCTAGTGATAACCACTTAACAACGCCCATCAAGTATGATATAAGTACTCTTTTATTTCAAAGATTGTGTCAAGATTTTTTTTTTTTTGTCAATGTTTTACTTGCTTATGCTTCATTATAATTGAACTGTGAAAGAGTATAAATACTCTTGATATTTCTTTTTTATTTTTGTAATTATGGTTTGTATATTTAATATAATTAAATTAGGAAATTAATTATAAATATAGATTTAGTTGTTACTAATATTTGACTTTTATTTTTAGTTAGTGTTTATTTTATTTAGATAACTTTTCAAGGGAGGAAAGCTTGTGGAGATAAGGAATGTTGATGTGATTTTCGGATTTCAAGGAGATTGACTCCTTGTCAAATAAGGAGTCAACCGGTTATAAAAAGCAAGCTTCATTTCCTTCATTCTTATGCATTCAAAGAGAGTTACACCGAGCAATTGAGGAAAATCCTTGAGTTTTTTATTCTTGTATCTTGAAAGATCAGAGATTGTATCTTCATGATTGTTTAGTGTTTAGTAGTTCTAGCCTTAGAACTCTTTTGGTCTTTTGTAATTTGTTTTCTTTCATTGTAAGTTTTGTTACAACTTGTTCTCAACAAGGTTGTGTTTTATGAAAGGTGTCCAGCAAGCATAGTCTTGCTGAAGTTTTTAATTCGTTATTATTCCGCTGCGTTTAAATTCTGTTATTTATTTTATTTTCTGAAAAATTATGTTCTGTAAGTTGTGCTGACAGTTGTGCGAACAACTGTACAGACCAGCCATCGCACAACTGGTTACAGTCCTAGCTACAAATCTTTCAAACTGTACTTATTAAATTTATATAAATGAGATTATTACTTCTGAACAACTAAAGTGGAGTAGTACTTTTTTGATTTTTTCTCAAATAATTTACTTTTAAAATTCTATTTCCCAAAGTAACTTACTGTTCAAACTTCTTTCCTAAGTGTCCCACTTTTTTAAACTCGCTACACCGTGTAGCGAGTTCCAAGTGATTAGGCTTTACCGATCAAGTTATTAGGCTTTACCGGTTTGGCAATTAATTTTTCAGAACTCGCTACACCGTGTAGCAAATTTGAGGACAAGTAACCGATCAAGAAAATCTAGGAGGCCCTGACCGGTCAAGAAGACCGTGAAAACCGACTTGAGGACAGGTAACCGTGAAGACCAACATGAGAAGGTAGCAGGTGAATTAATCCAATCGATCGGTCATTTGCCACACTCCAATTGGTCAATTCATTTGTCAATCAGTAAACAAGCAACCAAACTAACCTTTCAAATATTCATTCTTTTTATTAATAGTTTCAAATGTTATGGTTCACAATTTAACACACTCCAATCGGTTGATGAAAAAAAAAATTGTGACAGCCATCGATGCAAAAAAAAAAAAAAAATAAAAAAAATCAATTGGTTGATGCACATGGATCGAATTAATGACAAACCTTAATCACATGGAAACCGCTATACCGTGTAGTGAGTTTGATCGGTCACAGTAAAACTCGCTACACGGTGTAGCGAGTTTAAAAAGGTGGGACATTTAGGAAAAAAGTTTGAACAAGTAAGTTACTTTGAAAAATAAAATTTTAAAAATGAATTATTTGAGAAAAAAATCTACTTTTTTTTAAAAAAAGATGAATGGGGTATTAATTAATTAATTTTTTTTTTTGATACCCAGGTTCCCAGCTTCGCCGGACTAATCCTGGACCACCAGGTACCGACCCCACAGTATGCTGACGGAGGTAAATCGCGGGATGTGCCCTATGCAACCAGGGTGGCAGCACCCCTTATACTCCAGAGCCCCAAGGGAGCCCTCCTACAAGGCTTTTACATCCTATAATTATGTCTTTATTTGTTAAATAAATTTATTTATTAATTAATTATATTTTATTAATATTTTCAATAATTATTTTTTATTTGGGCTAACCCATTTAAAATTGCAATTAACATTGTTTAAATCAGTTAATTAATCTTGATTTGTCTTCTTCTTTCTTTATGTTAATAAGAGTGCTTTTTTAGAGGTTTATGTTTTCATTTTAAAGTGAGTTCAAAAAAATGTTTTCATTTTAAAGTAGTCTATTGCTACACACGTTTTTTTAATATTATAAAGAGTAGGTCTGCTGAGAAACGCGTTTCTCCATAACTATGGAGAAACGTGTTTTTAATAGCCAAAAGCTATGCGTTTGATAACCAGAAAAAAATTTCTGGATATCAGTCTCAAAGGGTTCTGGATATCCAGAAGCTTTGGAACGGATATCCAGAAGCCTTTGGGCGGATATCCAGAAAAAATAGATTTGAAGCCAAATCCAAGGCCAAGACCAGAAATTGCTTATTGAAGGTTTACGGATATCCGTAAACCTTCAAATGTATATCCAGAAACCATCAAATGAATATCCGTAAACATTTTGAAAGTTTACGGATATTCATTTTGAAGGTTTCTCGGATATCCGAAACCTTTCAAATGTATATCCGAAACCATCAATGAATATCGAAACATTTTGAAAGTTTCTGGATATTCATTTTGAAGGTTTCTGGATATCACTTTCATAAGCTTCTGGATATCCAGAAGCCTTGGCCTGCATTGTCGCGCGACAAGTCGGACCCCGTTTCTCCATAAGTTACGGAGAAACGCGTTTCTCCCCAAATTTTGTGTATTATAAATGCATTTGGTGTATTTTTTAGAAAGTATACTAAAATTTAAGTAGTATAATAAAAGTTATCCTTTAAATCATAAATTAATTGTTAACAACATAATTTTAGCTATCCTTACACTTCTTAAACTCTAAAATAGCTGGTTCAATAAAATAAAAAAAATCTTAAATAGCACCACTCTACTTGAATTAATTGAACCTGTACAATTTAGTAAAAAGTAGTAAAGGGAAAAGAAAAATAAAATGGCAAACCAAAAATCTCCTCTGGGATCGTTTGCACACAATAATCACTACCCCTATTCTGTCGCCGCCGCTTGACGAAACCCTAAAAAATAAACTTTCCCCAAATCCAAAATGATAATCAACGACTTCCTCTTTATTCTCCCTCGATTCTTACTCTACAATGGATACACCTTCGAATCTGTTGACCCTAGCAGATGGAAAGGTAGTCGATTGTGGTGCCGGAGCCGCCTTATCTGAACAGAAAGATACCACAGCTAATCAATTTTTTGTGGCGACCTTTGAATCTTGGAAATTGGCCTATATGATATCGGAAAACGCAGCGGAGAAGAAGAATAAAGAAAATGGATAGAAAAGGATAGGATGCTCACCACTTCAAGGAATCCACCTTGAAGATACAGGGCATATAAGTACTCACCACTCGACGGAATCCACCGAAGAGATACAGAGTAAGGATGTTCGCCACTAAACGGAATCCACCGAGTATATAAGAACAATGGAAGAAGGCACAAAGCACAATCTTATATTTTATAAACTCAAATTCAACTCCCCTTTACATTGATATGCTTAGCCTATTTATAGATACTTGGAACATTCCTCGAAGCTTAGAAATCATCAAAATACATAAGGGATGAACCTAATAATCAATTATTGTTGATAAGATAAACATAGAAATACTAAAAGACAAGCAAACCAATAGACATGACAAAATCCGGATGAACCAGTCCCCATGCGCAGCACTTGATAAAAATTGCATAACTTATTCTAGAAAATTGCAAATGATGATCCGAAAAGTGTTCTGGAAACTAGATTGAGAGAGCTTTTCGAAGATATATTGCTTGTAATTATTGGATTAGTGGACTGTGAGATACACTCCATAGAATTGGACTGACTTTATTGATATTGTCAAATGTCGGCCCCTTTGTTCCCGCATCATACTCCCCCACTTGAAGAAAATTCGTCCTCGAATTTTGATCATTGCATCAAAAATATTTGTGATGATCCTCCTTATGAGATAAAATATAAACACTTGAAGTTTTCTTTTATATCCTTGAAGAACTTTGAATTTTATTGCCCTTGTGACGACATCCATCCAATCGGTCCAACGAGTTTTGAGGAAATTATCAATAACAATGTTTTCGATGAACCAAGAAAGTGATATAGTTGAAGGGTTGATATCAAAGGGATCCTTGTAATAACTGTCACTCTTAAGATACTCAAAAATACTTCTTGGCCAATTCAATGGAAGTGTAGGAAAAACATTTGAATTTTCCCCACGTATAAAAGATGTATAAGATGCACAAATTGGACAATAACCCACACATTTCTCGAAACATGGATAGGAACCATTTTTGAATTGATGAAATGAAAATTCAGTTAAATTTTGAGGATAATCATCATAGATTGGCGGTTTAGACCAATCCACAATGGGCAAAGGAGTAATATTATCGGTAAATGGCCAATCAACGTTAACCATGATGGACAATGGACATAGAAAGATTTTTTTTTTTTTGTATTTTTATAACAAAAATGAGAAAAAGAGATGAGCTAGATGAAGAGGGTGAGGACCGAATAGAAGAGAAAAATATAATTGGATACCTTAACCGAAATTTGGAAAATCCTGATTTCGGCTTTGATACCAATTTGATACCGGAAAACGCAGCGGAGAAGAAGAATAAAGAAAATGGATAGAAAAGGATAGAATGCTCACCACTTCAAGGAATCCACCTTGAAGATACAGGGCATATAAGTACTCACCACTCGACGGAATCCACCGAAGAGATACAGAGTAAGGATGTTCGCCACTAAACGGAATCCACCGAGTAGATAAGAACAATGGAAGAAGGCACAAAGCACAATCTTATATTTTATAAACTCAAATTCAACTCCCCTTTACATTGATATGCTTAGCCTATTTATAGATACTTGGAACATTCCTCCAAGCTTAGAAATCATCAAAATACATAAGGGATGAACCTAATAATCAATTATTGTTGATAAGATAAACATAGAAATACTAAAAGACAAGCAAACCAATAGACATGACAAAATCCGGATGAACCAGTCCCCATGCGCAGCACTTGATAAAAATTGCATAACTTATTCTAGAAAATTGCAAATGATGATCTGAAAAGTGTTCTGGAAACTAGATTGAGAGAGCTTTTCGAAGATATATTGCTTGTAATTATTGGATTAGTGGACTGTGAGATACACTCCATAGAATTGGACTGACTTTATTGATATTGTCAAATGTCGGCCCCTTTGTTCCCGCATCATACTCCCCCACTTGAAGAAAATTCGTCCTCGAATTTTGATCATTGCATCAAAAATATTTGTGATGATCCTCCTTGTGAGATAAAATATAAACACTTGAAGTTTTCTTTTATATCCTTGAAGAACTTTGAATTTTATTGCCCTTGTGACTGAAATGATTGCAAAAGATGATTGTTTCTTGAACAGTATAAACCGAGATACGAATATGGGTTTGCTCAAGCTGGGCCTAATTGAATTGGGCCATGAATATTATCTAAATAACCAAGTATCAGGGCCGAGTAAGGTCTTCCTTATATGACGAGGAACGTTTAACTCAGCCTTATGTCTACATGTTTAGGCCGTTATGCAGCAAGAGACGAGGAAACTAAAGTTCTTACCTCGGCATTTCACCACTATGACGAGGAAACAAAATCATTTACCTCGGCATATCTCCGTACCGGCCAATCTCTAATAACGAGGAAGCAGAATCATTTATCTCGGTCTATTAGATAAGGCCGAGGTAAAACATTTGTGCTCCTCGGCGTTCCTAAGCAGCGTAACGCATGGTCCCTTATACAACAAGGATTACACAGTCGTGATCCAATCAGGATTAAAATCACCAACATCAATTCAAGTCAAACAATGACTCCTAAACAGATATAATTCTTTGGGGATTATATCTTATCTCTTTACAAGTTCATTCCAACATGGATTCTATCAATCCATTCCTATAAATACAAGCCCCATGGCTCATTATTCGGTACGTTACTTTTTACATTGGAGAAACTCTGTCAATTTGATTTCTCTAATATCAACCGTGAACTTACTCTCACGCCGGAGGGCCTTTAGCCGGATCCGCCCCGGCTTAGTTTACGTGTTTTCTCTTATTTTCAGGCCTTGCAATCGCCGGAGCATTCAACGCTTGGATTTGGGCTGAATTGACGATTTTGGCCTCATCAATTGGTTCCATTGCCGGGAAATCGATTCAAACACCCATTGTTTGGCCTGGAAAACGCTCGCTTAAAGCCTATTTTCTTGCCGAATTTGTTCTTTCTTGGGACGGAATTTCTGGATCGCTTGGCTCTGTTCTTGACACCGCCGGAATCATCAAGTTCAGCCGGAATTTGCCCAGATTCCGTCAAAGGCGTTTTTAACGTTCGCCTTGATCCCAATTTTGGCTTCGAGTTCTTTGCGTTAGAAATAATCACAATTGGTCGTTTGTTTTTGGTTAAAATTTGCCTTAATTTTAGCCATAAATTCGGTTCTGGTGAAATTGTGATTTTTGGAAAATTTTGCACTTAATAATCTGTTTGTGATTCATAATGGACGGACAATTCACAAGTGTTACAGCTGAGGATCCCACCCAAGTGAATGGGGGAAACACTGGAACCGAGGAGCCACTGCCTCCTCCTCCTCCTCTACCTCAGACTGATGCCATTCCTCCCCTTGCCATGACTCTTCGTTCCATGGGTCAGGCAAATGCCGAGGGAGAGGGCAATGACCTTCCTCGTCCTACTCGTGCTCGTGGGAAGCAAGCAGGAAGGAAGAAAACAAAGAATGCCGACGCCGGTCCAAGCAGAGGATCTCAACCCGTTGACCGACGCTCTTTGTTACACAAACAAATGGAGACTTTGCAAAGGATGTATGAAACACAAGTCGCTCTTTTGCAAATGGACCCAAATCATTCCATGGCTCCATTCATTGTACCATCAATGGGCCCACCTTTGAGAAAGGAACAGGGAGAGCATCAGGCTCCTCCCCTGAAGACTGCTGAACTACCAATGCCAGCCTCCTGTGGATTCTCCTCGTCCTCGGCATAACAAAGAAGCGTAAGGATCCCGTGGTCGACCCGAGAAGCCAAATAACTCCTAGGGAAGAGGAAGTGAACTCCAAGGACCTAAGGACAAGACTCGCCTTGAATAGGCGCCTATCCCCGCTCGCCTCATCATGACACCTAGGCGTCCCACGTCTCCTCGAGCTCATCGGCCGATTCTCCTCGTCCTCGTCGCTCGCATTCTCATCGTCCTCGTCGACCGGACTCTCCTCGTCCTCGCATCGAGAATTTGCTAGGCCAAGGACCCCGTGAGCCCTACAGATGATACTCGGCGCACAAGACCCGGAACCAAGACGTGATAAGGCCCTCCAAACGTGATGGCCACCGACATGAAGCGGAGCATAGTAGGGTGAATGATCGCCCAAAGACAAGCCGCCGTAAGCTCCCAACGAAGCACTCGCCAAGCAAATGAGAAGGAAATAGAAACAAAGCAATGGGAGCCGTTGAAGCAAAGGCCGGATGATATGGAGAGGGGAAAGAAATATAATGACGACGATTATGATTGGGCCTCCCGTCCGTTTTCCTTGAGGATAACCGCCGCACCTCCCCATCCTAACCTCAAGCTCCCAAATTTCGAGAAATACAACGGAACCACCGACGCCAAGGACCATGTGCAAAGTTTTGAACAAACCATGAATCTCCTCACCACTGCCGATGACTTGCTCGCAAAGCTTTCGCGAGCACCTTCTCCGGAATGCCTTTGACTCCGGTTCCGTGAGCTCAAGAAAGGTTGCATCGATTCGGAGGGGCATGAGGAGAATGTTCTTAGATCATTTTGCCACTACTGGGAAGAGGAAGATGAGATTAACCGACTTCGCCAACAGTGAGCAAGGGAAGGGAGAGACCACCCTCGCCTACTACAATAGGTTCCGAAAAATGGCGGACCAAGTCAAGAAAGCCTCACCGATAGGGAGGTCATAGTTTGCTTCAACTCGGGTTAAAATCTGGCCCCCTCATCTATGAACTCTCGGCCAGTGGAACCTAGTTCCAAGGCCGAATTGTACAAAGTGGCTTATGCCATTTCCATGGCCGAAGACAAGACAAAGAAAAGGGGAGCCGACAAGACGGAACTCCGAAGCAACTAACCCCGACAGAATGACAACGGGAATAGCAAGGGTTCCAAAGGAAAGAATAGAACCAGAAGCACTGAGAAGCTGGAGTTCACCCCTCTTACAAAGCCCATCTCTCGAAATCATGCAGCCTAGTAAACCTTCCTCCACCTCGTCCGCCGACCGATCACCCAAAATATCCCCGCAACAAGAACAAATACCGTGATTTTCACAAGGACAACGGGCACACCACCGATGGTTGCCGGGCCCTTAAGAAGATAATCCAACAATGGGTTGACGAGGGAAAGTTAGACCGTTATGTCATGAAGAAAGATGGCAAGCGAAAGCGGAAGCAAGAGGAGAGCGAAGATGACTCCAAGAGTGAGGATGAAGATCGAAGGCCTCCTAGTGGCTAAACTACATGTGATCCGTGAAGAGGTGACCTCCACCGAAAGCTAAGGGACCAGATCCACGAACTAAGCAAAGTATACCATGTCCCCGCTTGGATCCATAAAGCGGAAGAAGTCATTAGTTTTTCTCCGAATGAGTTGGCGGGAAGTCGAGCAGCTCGTGAGCAGCCCTTGGTCATCAAGGGTCGAATTGATAATGTTGAATCCGAAAGACTTCTTGTTGACACGGGAGCCTCCCGTGACATCCTATACTATTCAGCCTTCCAACAAATGGGGTTGAAAGACACTGCGCTAGAGCCATATCATGGAAGGCTTGAAGGATTCACCAACCATAAGGTTGGAGCAAAGGGAACCGTAGAACTAGAACTCGAAGTCGGCGATCATCCCTTCCGAGCTAAAGCTACTGTCACTTTCATAGTCATGGACTTGACTAGTGACTATCATGCGATTATAGGCATTCCAAGTCAAGCCAAACTTGGGATGGTGGCCTCCCTTCCTCACCAACGAGTTAAATTTCCCACTCGTGCTGGCATTGGATGCGTGAGGGCAACCCCCAAAGATTTCTTGGAACATGTTGTCAAGAGCCGGAAAAAGTCAAAAAGCGTGGAGATAGATACGCCCGAGGAGAACATCAAGATCACCAAATCACAGAAGACCACCGAAACTAGCTCTAGGATGAACTATATCCGTGAAGTATGGGAAAGTGAGGAAGAGGAACCTATGGTCCTAGAAATTGTGGATGACCAAGGCGTAACTCTACCCACACTGGAAGAAGAGCCTATGGTCCTAGAAACTGCGGACGACCAAGGCATAGTTCTACCCATCTCCGAGGAAGACCCCATTCTCGTCAATGACCAGAACTCGGGGGCCAACCATGACTCGGGGAAGAACGATCTTCCCGACATTGATAAACTTATGGAGGAAGAAGGCCTCAATGTAAACGACAATGAAGGGAGGAGAATCAGAGAGATCATCATCGAATCCCTAGAATTTCGAGACGGACCAGAAATGAAGCCTCGTAGATGAGCTAGAAGAGGTAGTCATTAATCCCGACTATCCCGAACAAAAAATCAAGCTAGGAGGCCAGCTATCACAGGAAGAGAAAGAAAGAATCATATCCCTCTTGAAAAACAGTCTCGACGTCTTTGCTTGGAGAGTCGAAGACATGAGGGGATCAATGAAGAAGTAGCCCTCCACCGCTTAGAAGTTGATCCTTTAGCGAAGACCATCTCCCAGCACGAGGAGAAATTTTGCAAGGGACAAGGAGGAAGCTATAAAAGAAGAGGTGCGTAAATTACTCGCCAGGAATAATTCGCGAAGTCAAATACCCCGTTTGGTTGGCTAATGTCGTTATGGTGAAAAAGCAAAATGGGAAATGGCGTATGCGCATAGACTTTACCGATCTAAACAAAGCCTCGCCCTAAGGACAGCCTATCCTCTCCCCGTAATCGACAAGTTGGTTGACTCCATCTCTCGGACACCAAACTCTCGCTTCTTAGATGCCTACTCGTGCTATCATCGATAAAAATGGCGAAAGAGGACATCGAGAAGATCGCCTTCCAAACACCTCGCTGGGGAATTTCTGCTACATCATGATGCCTTTTGGGCTCAAGAATGCTGGTGCCACTTACCAACGGATGGTAAATCAAGTTTTTGCAAGTCAGATAGGTAGAAACATGGAAGCTTATATTGATGACATGGTCATAAAGACCAAGGAAGGCAGCCACGTTCCTCGACCTAGAAGAGACCATTCACAACCTCCGAGCAAACAACATGAAGCCGAATCCAAGCAAGTGCGTGTTCGGAGTTACCGCAGTGGAAATTCCCGGGCTTCATGGTTTCCCAAAGGGGATTGAAGCAAACCCAGAGAAAATCAAGGCGCTCGTTGACATGAAGGAACCTACCAACATCAAGGAGGTCCAAAGACTTAATGGAAGAATTGCGGCCCTTGGAAGATTCATCGCCAAATCCGCCGAAAAGTCACTGCCTTTCTTCAAGGTATTGAAGGGTACCAAGAGCTTCTCCTGGACCCCTGAATGCTCGGAAGCATTCCTCCGGTTGAAGGAGTACTTGGGTTCCCCTCCCTTGCTTAGCAGTCCGACTACCGGTGAAATGCTATACGTCTTCCTAGCTGCCACTGATCATGCTGTCGCAGCTGTCTTAGTTCGAAAGGATGAAGGAATTCTGAAGCCCGTCTACTATGTCTCTAAAGCACTGTCCGATGTAGAAAGCAGATATTTCAATGTGGAGAAGATAGCATACTCACTAGTCATTGCTTCAAGGAAGCTGCGTGCATATTTTTCTGCACATCCTATCACCGTCTACACCAACGAACCATTGAAGAAAATCCTTCACAAGTTGGACGGCTCGGGACGTCTCCTTAATTGGTCAATCGCTCTAACGGAGTTTGATATCACTTACCAACCAAGGAAGACCCTCTTAGCACAGCCTTTGGTTGACTTCATGGTCGAGACTGCCTTTATGGGTGAGCATCTCCCCACCTCCCGGAAGCAAAACGCGCCGGAGGAAAAAGACTCTCCCATCGAACTCCCATCCAACTGTTGGATCCTATATACGGACGGATCAGCTACCAAGGAAAGAAGCGGAGCTGGAGTTGTACTAGCAAGCCCAGAAGGAGAATATACTATACAAGATGCCATCCGCTTCAAGTTTCCTGCTTCTAACAACCAAGCCGAATACGAGGCTCTCATATTTGGCATTGAGTTGGCCTCCTTCTATGGAGCAACTAAGGTGGCTGCTTTCTGTGACTCCCAGCTTGTTGTCAAACAAGTAAAGGGAGAATACAACACTCAAGATGTCACCCTTGCCAAGTACAGAGACCTGGTCCTAGATATGACGAAGAAAATGGAATTTTTCGAGCTCAAGCAGATAGGAAGGGAAGATAACCAAGTCGCAGACGTTCTCTCCAAACTAGCCACCATGGACGTGTCTCCTTCGGAGACCAACCCATATGTAGTTTATGCCGAGGAACCTGCGTATGAAAGATTACAAGTCATGCTTCGGACGAGGAAGAGAGATGCCGGATAGATGACTACATCGAATACATTGAGAAGGAGAAACTCCCGTAAGATGATGCTCGAGCCAAGCTTATCAAGAAGAGGTCTCCAAGATTCGTGGTGATGAACGGAGTCCTCTACCGAAGATCTTTCACGAAGCCCCCGCTAAGGTGTGTCTATCCCAAGGAAACCGAGAACCTCCCGGCGTAAGTACATGAAGGTGTTTGCGGCGGACACTGGGGCCGTAACCTTAGCCGACAAAATCATATCGCTATGTTACTACCGGCCAAACCTAAGGGAAGACGCGCACGCCTATGTTCGAAAATGTGACAAATGCCAAAGGTTCTCTCGACATTCCAAGACTACCCGCAGCCGAGCAAACACTCGTAATACCTACGTGGCCATTTGATATGTGGGGATCGACCTCATTGGACCCTTCCCACCCGCCCGTGGTAATTGCAAGTACGTGATAGTAGCTTGATTACTTCTCCAAGTGGATTGAAGCCAAGGCATTGGCCAAGATAACGGAAGAGAACGCGATCAACTTTGTCCATGACAACATCTCGGTGCAGATTTGGCCTTCCACATACAATTGTTTCGACCATGGACTCCAATTCTCCACGGCATTTACAAATGTAATTGGGGAGAGTCAAAATACGCCATGCAAAATCTTCGCCAGCGTACCCCAAGGCAACGGCCAAGCGTAAGCCGCCAACAAACCGGTCCTAACCGCCTCACTAAGAATCTTGAAGGTCGCGAGGGTAGATGGTTGGGACGAACTTCCCTAGCTTTACGGGCCGTTCGCACAACCACCCTGGGGCCAACCGGGGAAACCCCATTCGCACTAACCTTCGGTTCTCGAGGCTATGGCACCAGCAGAGATGGCCATCCCTACGCAAGGAACTCCCATTATGACGAGCAAGTCAACAAGGTCAATAGGCTCCTAGACACTGGACCCGATAGATGAAAAACGACTAGCCGCGCAGATGAGGATGGTGAATTACAAGCAAAGGACCAAGGCATATCACGACAAGAGGGTCATCAAAAGAGTATTCCAAGTTGGCGATTGGGTACTTAGAAAGATCGAAGCCACCGGTCGGAAGGCGTAACGTAACAAGCTCTCCCCAAATTGGGAAGGTCCCTATATCATCACTCAAGTCATCCGAGAAGGGACCTACAGATTGAGGACCAAGGAGGGAAGGATCTCAAGCATCCGTGGCATTCCGACAACCTTAGAAAATATTATCACTAGTCTAGTTTATTTTGCAATAGATTAGCTCTTTATTTTCTCGTCTTTTATTTTCGGTCTTTTGTTTTCTTTTTGTCTTTTTAGTTGATAGGATTGCAGCTCTATGTAATCGCATTTCGCTCTACGAAAGCGCTTCCAACATGCAAAGCAACTATCAACTCTTCACCCCAAAGACCTAAGATGAGGACATTACTTCCGACTCTCCGATACACAATCAGCCCAAGACCAAGGATCCTCCTTGGCCTCGATGGCACAATGCCCAAGACCAAGGGTCCTCCTTGCCCGATGGCACAAACCGCCAAGACCAAGGATCTTCCTTGGCCTGATGGCTTAACAACTGCCAAGACCAAGGATCCTCCTTGGCCTAATGGCTTACCAATAGCCAAGACCAAGGATCTTCCTTGGCCTGATGGCTTACCAATAGCCAAGACCAAGGATCTTCCTCGCCTCGATGGCTTACCACAGCCCAAGACCAAGGGTCTCCCTTGGCCTGATGGCTTACACAACTGCCAAGACCAAGGATTTTCCTTGGCCTGATGGCTTAACACAGCCAAGACCAAGGGACCACCTTGGCCTGATGGCTTACAACACATCCTGTCAAGGGTCCACCTTGACTCAGATACCAAGCGCCCAAGACCAAGGAACCTCCTCGCCCGATGGCTTACAACACTTCCACCAAGGGTCCACCTTGACTTAGGAGACTAACAGCCAAGACCGAGGACTTTCCTCGGCCTAATGGCTTGATAAACCTCCTACCATGAACCTACTCGATTCAGATTACAACACTTTACGCCCAAGGAGCACCCTCCTCGGCCTAAATAACTAAAGAGCATAGTTAAAGCCGAGGAGTATTTCCGCCTAACCACTTTGCCCAACATCCGGGGAGCAAGGAACCTTCCTCGGATCCCGACTTCTTAAGTCTAGTGCCTCGGCCTAGCATACAAGAATATGAGCAATGGAAATAACACGAATCATGACAAAAGGATTTTCATTAATATTCAAAACATTACAAAAGTCCTACTATCTATTACAAAGAACAAAGGAAAAAAGCTATCCTAAGATTGGTGCACGTCATCAAAAGGCTTGTCCAGCCAGTCTTCAGTGATAGTGCCGGGGGGAGGAAGGACCGTTTGATTAGTGGAGGCATTATTTTCCTCGGTCCCTCCTTCCACCTCGGCCTCTATGTCCTCAGGCTCTTCGGCGTCTTGGATCGCCTCCACCAGGTCCTTAATATTGCTGGGGACAACAGAAGCCGGCTTCCACACTTCCCTGCAAGCATGGGCATCCTTGGCGGCCATCAGCTCCAAGTTGCTTTCAGAATAGGGGACCAAGTGATGGAGAGCCCTGACTTACTCGGCATATTGATCCCTGCAAATTAGCTGGGCAACCTTGTTAATGTCCAGACCGGTGGAAGGATCAGCCATAATGCTCCGGGCCAAATGGAGATAGCCATCTTCAAACATGGTGGCCGTTTGCTCGTCCACGGCCTCTCTGAAGGCCGAGCCGGCCATCATCGGGCCTTGAAAGCCGAGCTCTCCTTGAACCGAGCTACGGCCTCTTCCTCCCTAGCTGGGAGGGTAGCTTCCAATCCCCGGCATTTGGCTTCAGCCTCATCGGCCTTGGTCTGAAGCTCGGCCTTATCAGCCTTTGCCTGAGCAAGCTCTTCATTTTTAAGCCGGAGATGTTCCTCGGCCTTTGCCTTTTCTTCCTCGGCCCTTTTTACCTCGGCCTCAACCTTGGCCTTGGCCACCGCGAGCTCAGCCTCCTTGGCTTCTAAAAGCTTAGCCAAGGAAGACTTGTCTTTTTCGCTCTTGGCTTGAGCTGCCTTAGCCTCATTCAGACGCCTTGTCTTCTTCTTGGCTAGAACGTTCTCGTACGCCGTGACGTAAGCCAACTGAAAGATAAATCATTATTAGAAAGGCAAAACCAATATCAAAGACAATAACCCAGAAAGGGATTAACATTTACCTCGGCGATCAAGAGTCCCTTATGGCAGAGCACGGTGTCCTCGTTGGGAGCCTCTTTACAAAGGGTCTCGTAAGCATCCTCGTCCATAGCCCTCTGAATGGGAGCACGGCCCAATCTTACCAAGGGTCCCTCCCTTGCTAACAGAGGAAGTCCCCTGAGACGGGGAACGTGGAGGGACATGCTCTTGGCCGCCTCGTCGGCCTCTTCAACAGTCTTGACGGATTGAACGGTCAAGGGAGGGGGAGCATCAACATTGGGGGCTACACTGACGCTTGCCCGTTTAGCCGCCGCTCCTGGCGCTAACAGCTTGGAGTCCTTTCGAGCCCGATCTCCTTTGGACGAGGCTAGCTTCTTCGGTCGTCTTTTCTAAGATCAACATGGAGGCTATGCCCTCTCAGCTTGATGGATTGGTTTGATTGTCGCCGCGGTTCTCGGCATTCACTTCCCGTGCAATTTAAGGGGAAGGGGTCGGGTCATTCGAACATTGAGGATGAGGTTACGTGCATTAGCGTCCTCCCTCCTTTCGTCAAGGCGGCCTTCTTGCTCGCCTTCCTCTTCCTCTTCACTAGCTCTTGGGGACTAAGTCTCTCCATGGCTAAAGTTTCTTCTTCCTACTGGTTAGATCTGCAAGGACGAGGAAAGAGTTAAATATGGGCAGAGGTAACAAGCATTTGAAAAGTATTAAAAATAAGTAAAAAAGAAACATTTACGTCCAACTATGTTGACGGCTTTCAAACATTGGTCCCGGGGACGTTCAGTCTTGCATGTAATGCAATCCTCATGGAACACTAAGCCGGGGTGAATCGTCCAGTCATCAAGCGTCTCCCCCTCTTTACGGTGACAAGGGGAGATACCCCATCCTTCTTCCCCGCATTAAACCCGCTTGAATGTAGTAATGGTCCGAGGACTCAATCACTGACCAATAGAGGACTCCCACCTCGGCAAATTCTTCCAGGCGTTTAATCAAGTCCTTGGTCCATTCATATTGTTGGACGGGGAACGAAGAAGTTGGACCTTTACAAGGAGACTGGAACTCCCATCCTCGCGGCTCTCCACCCTAATAACGTGGTTATCTCAACCAAAGAACTTTGCTAGACATTGGGAGGAGCAACTTTGGTTTCTTAGACGCACTCTTGATGACGAGGAGCCAGCCTCTCCTTGACAAATCGGACATGGTAGAAATGCCTAAAGGCTCCCATGGTTGGCTCATACCCTAAGCTACGGCAAAGGATGATGAAGCCGACAAGGACCCGGTACCATTGGCTCCTAGCATGGCCGGCACCGCCCTCACGTCGTCCGTAAATTCGCAGATGAAAGGATCCAAAGTGGAAGACGAAGTCCTTGTTGGAATTGTTTGAAGTAGAAGTGGACAAAGTCCTGGTTATAGTAGAAGTCATCCTCTTCCTTCTTTGTCTTCAGCTCCATGTGGCCCATATAAGTTAGCCTGTACTCGGCTTTGTCTACCCCGTACTTGGAGTATAGCTTTTCCAGCATGGGATCCCCGGCTCTTGGGGTCCTCTCTTGCCTTTGTCCTAATCCTTGGCCTCCTCGTCCTCGGCCTCCTCTTCTTCGGGCCAAACGGCCATCAGTTGTGCTTCATCCCATGAAAGCATCAACTATCTGAGTAGACGAGGAGGGTTCTCCTTCTCTTCCCGTCATATCTGCATAAAGACGAGGAGACAAAATTAGTGACCTCGTCCATGACTGATTTAGGACGGGGAAGGGAGATTCCCCTCCTCGTCATTTATTAAGGCCGAGGAGGGAGCCGTACCTCTCAGGCGCTCACGCATTTCGCGATCAGAGGCCGGGTAGAACAGATCAATGTGCTCCATCATCTCAGCCCTATCCCCAAAAACTATAATGTTGGGTGAACCAGACTCAATCCTATCTATTCTCGTGGAATCAGGATATTGGAGGAATAGACGAGTTCGACCATAACCTCTCAACTGCTTGCTTACATCATCCAGAGTGAGCATCAACCATGGACCTCTCTCTACGATAGACCCTCAAATTTCCAAGATGATATCCATAACGGAATCGGGGAGAATGGTCCCAAGAACGAGCCATTTCTAAGGGGAATCAAAAATGAAGGGGGAGTTCATTCAATATTCAAGAAATTTCATATAAAATACAAAGAGAACCAAAGAATTGAAGTTTTTAAAAAATTTTATCAAGAAAAGCTTCAACCTTCAACAATGGCAGTCCATTTTCTTGGCACATTCAAAATCCTTCCTAAAAACCCTAGAAATCGCAAAGTCATGGACGGATTACACGTAAAAGGAATGATTTCATACCTGATTGAGAAGAAGTGGTCGGAATCGCAATCGCAACAAGCTCGCCGGAGAGAAAGCTTCGCCGGAAACTGGGTAAGAAGAAGATCGGAGAATCGTTGTTGAACCTTGCGTTCGTTCGGGCAATATGCTCTCAAATACTTGGAAGTGTGTAAAGGTTTAAATTGAAAGGGTTTTAGTTTTTATACCCCTCCAATCCGGGTCAACCCGTGGGTAAAGCAAAGATCCAGTCCGGCGCCCCAAGAATTAAATGCGAAATGACGGTTTCAAGGCGTGACAAGACCGGGGGCCCTGTAATGGCAACCGTCGCTATATGAAGCGACGCCGAGGACACGTGTCAAACCCGTTCGTATTCTATATGACGAGGACGAGATGACTTTCTACTCGTCCTAATCCGAGCTAGAAAGCCTGGGGCCACCGAACAAAGCATAAACCGAGATACGAATATGGGTCTGCTCAAGCTGGGCCTAATTGAATTGGGCCATGAATATTATCTAAATAACCAAGTATCGTGGCCGAGTAAGGTCTTCCTTATATGACGAGGAACGTTTAACTCAAATTTATGTCTACATGTTTAGGCCGTTATGCAAAGAAGAGACGAGGAAACTAAAGTTCTTACCTCGGCATTTCACCACTATGACGAGGAAACAAAATCATTTACCTCGGCATATCTCCGTACCGGCCAATCTCTAATAACGAGGAAGCAGAATCATTTATCTCGGTCTATTAGATAAGGCCGAGGTAAAACATTTGTGTTCCTGGCTCCTAAGTAGCGTAACGCATACCCTTATACAACAAGGATTACACAGTCGTGATCCAATCAGGATTACAATCACCAACATCAATTCAAGTCAAACAATGACTCCTAAACAGATATAATTCTTTGGGGATTATATCTTATCTCTTTACAAGTTCATTCCAACATGGATTCTATCAATCCATTCCTATAAATACAAGCCCCATGGCTCATTATTCGGTACGTTACTTTTTACATTGGAGAAACTCTGTCAATTTGATTTCTCTAATATCAACCGTGAACTTACTCTCACGCCGGAGGGCCTTTAGCCGGATCCGCCCCGGCTTAGTTTACGTGTTTTCTCTTATTTTCAGGCCTTGCAATCGCCGGAGCATTCAACGCTTGGATTTGGGCTGAATTGACGATTTTGGCCTCATCATTTCTATTGATATTGTAAAGTATATATACAGATTTTTGAGAGAGATCTATGGGATTACATTGATTCCTAGGCTAATTCCTAGGCTATACAAAATAATGTAAATGTAAATAAAAGATATACAATGATTTGTAACTGATTTATTTACAAGAGGAAAGTGCTGAAGATAATGGATCTATTGCTGGAGAAGGCGGATTACATGGAGGATTTGATGCTGAGGAATCCTTATGGTTGACAGGCTCCCGCAAGACGGACGTTCCAAGGGTAAGGCCGATCTTGGAGATTAATGATGTGAACCGCGTACGTGGCAGTGGCTTTGTAAGAGCGTCCGCGAGTTGATCAAGCACAGAGATGTGTTGGACCCTTAGAGTGCCAAGCTGAACTTGTTCTCGCACAAAGTGGAAAGCTAGAGCAAGGTGTTTCATTCTAGAATGAAAAACTGGGTTGGCCGAGTAGGTGGTGGCCCCGAGATTGTCACAATAGATAACAGGTGTTGAAGAGGATGTGATACCGAGTTCGGATAGAATATTTGTGACCCAAATAACTTCTGCAGTTGTGGCAGCGATGGAACGAAATTCTCGTCATGGAGGAGCGAGCAATAGCTCGTTGTTTCTTGGATGACCAAGCAAGAGGGTTGCGCCCAAGGTATACAAGGAAGCTTGATGGTAGAGACGAAGTCATCTTTATCACCGGCCCAATCAGCGTCGCAATAGGCATGAAGAGATGATGGAGAGTTCTTGAAAAGTTGGAGTCCCATATGAATGGTCCCATGGAGGTAGCGGATGAGACGTTTAAGGGTTGTCCAGTGGGATTCTTGTGGGTGATGAAGATATTGTGCTAGTTTATTGACAGTGAAGGCTATGTCGTGGCGAGTGAGAGACAAGTATTGAGGCCGCCAATGAGAGCACGGTATGCCGAAGGATTGCAGATGGGTGTCCGGGGGGTGGAAGAAAGAGGTGGGTAGGTGGCCATAGGTGTGGAAGAGGGTTTTGAGTATATCATATTGTGACGTGAGAGTATGTCCGTGATATACTTGGATTGGGTGAGGAGAAGACCAGAAGGATTGGGTGTGACCTCAATACCGAGAAAGAAAGAGAGAGGACCAAGGTCTTTAATAGAAAAACGAGTGGCTAAGTGTCAATGAATGATTGTAGAAAAGGGACAGAAGGGCCAGTGACGATTATGTCATCAACATAGACAAGAAGAATAAGACAATGCGAGTTGTGGTTGTAAAGAAATAAGGATGGATCAGATAGAGATGTTGTGAAGCCAAATGAGAGAAGAAATGATTTAAGGGCGGTGTACCAAGCACGAGGAGCTTGTTTAAGACCATATATGGCTTTGGATAGACGCAGCAGTACATGAGAGGGTTGGGTGGTGTTTTCAAAACCCGGGGTTGGGACATATAGATCAAGCTGAGATGACCTTGGAGAAAGGCATTATTAACGCCGAGTTGGCGAAGAGACCAACTTTGAGTTATTGCAAGGGAAAGAATGAGACGTATAGTGACTGGTTTGACAACAGGGCTGAATGTATCGGAGTAGTCAAGACCGGGGCGTTGATGGAAACCTTTAGCAACCAAGCGGGCTTTGTATTTTTGGATAGTATTGTCCGGATTGTATTTGATGCGATAAACCCATTTGCAACCAACAATATTAGGAGCTTCATGTGAGGGTACAAGGGTCCAGGTGTTATTTCGAATAAGGGCATTGTACTCATCAAGCATAGCATCATGCCAATGAGGGGTGGAGAGAGCTTGTTTAGTAGTGGTAGGAAGGGATGTAGGCGAGGATAAAGAGGCAAGGTGGGCATATTTGGGGTTTGGTTTAACAATATTGTTGGTGAGGCGAGTTATAATAGAGCGGGGGGTATAGTGGCAGCGGGTGGTTCAGGGGAGGGAGCAGGTATTTCAAGTTCCCGTGTGGTGGGCGGTCCGTCAAAGATGGGATGGGCGGTCGCCCAAGTAGGCAGTAGGTTCAGGCTGTGGTGTGTTTGTGGATGGGCGGTCGCTTAGCTGTGGTGGGCGGTCGCCCAAGGGAACAGAGGGTTCAGGCTGAGGAGTGTTTGAGGGTGGGCGGTCGCTCATTGGGGATGGGCGGTCGCCCAAGTGAGCAGAGGTTGAAGGTGGCGTGGGAGAGGGTGGATCATTGTTGGGCGAGGGAGGGGTAGTAGTAGAGGGGGATGTGGGAACAATAGGAAGGTAGAAGGTACACCATTGGGAGGGGGATATATGAGGGATGAAGGGGTGGTGTTGGTGAGGGATGTATAAGGAAAAACGGTTTCGACAAATGTGACATGCCGAGAGGTGTATAGGCGGTTGTTTGTCGGATCTAGACAGTGGTAGGCACTTTGAGATGGGGAGTAGCCGACAAAAATGCATGGGGTAGATTTAGGTGCTAATTTGTGAATGGAGTAAGGACGTAACCAAGGGTAGCAGAGGCACCCAAAAGATCGAAGTTTGTGATAGTTGGGTTGAGTTCGAAAGAGACGGAAGAAGGGAGACTCATTATGGAGGGTGGTTGTGGGCATGCGGTTGATAAGATATGTGGCAGTGGTTAGAGCATGTGACCAGAATGTGAGAGGAAGATGAGATTGAGAGAGGAGAGTGAGTTCGGTTTCAACAATATGTCGATGATGGCGTTCAGCGAAGCCATTGTGTTCGGGTGTATGAGGAGGGGAGGTGAGGTGGGAGATTCCATCTTGAAGGAGAGATGGTGTAAGTTTTAGGTATTCGCCACCATTGTCGGAAAAGAATTGATGAATGGGACGGGAGAAGTATTTTTCAACGAGAAGTTTGAAGCGATTAAAAGTGGCAAAGGTGTCAGATTTATGTTTTAGTGGATATAACCAAGTGTATTTTGTATAGTGGTCCACGAAAATAACATAATATTTGTAATGATCATAAGAGTGGATGGGGGATGTCCACACATCAGAGAAGATAATATCAATAGGTGCATGAGAGTGAAGAGTAGATATATCGAAAGGGAGTTTATGACTTTTATTGATTTTGCAAGCATTACAATAAGATAAAGAAAGCGAAGGAATAGAAAGTGAAAATTGTTTATTTAAGAGAGAAATAATTGGAGGAGCGGGGTGTCCAAGTTTGTGATGCCATGATTGAAGAGTTGAGGAAGTGGCGACGTGAGCTTGAGGAGAGGGTGGAGTCCAGATGTAGACACCATTTTCAAGCTTGCCGCTAAGTAGAATTTGATTGGAGTGATTGGCCTTGATAAGAAAAGAAGTTGGTGAGAATTCAACAGTTGCATTGTTATCTCTACATATTTGAGAAATGGAAAGAATGTTTCGAGAAATACGTGGGACATGTAAAACGTTATTGAAAACAATGGAAGAGGGAAAGAGAGAGATAGAGAAGGAACCTATGTTTGCAATGGGAAGGGTGGAACCGTCTCCGATGATAACATCATCGCTACCATCATAGGGGTGAAGGGAGAGGTTGGAGAGGTCATTGGTGATATGGTTGGTGGCACCACTGTCCATGAGCCAAGAGGGTGGGGGAGTTTGGATGGGGAGAGTAGCAAAGGTGGGCTTGTGGTGGGGTATGAGTGATGCGACGAGGGTTTCGATTGAAGGATGGTGGAGGAGGGAAGGTAACATTGGGGTAGTCCCGACTGAATTGATGACATTCAGAAATGACATGACCGACAAAGCGGCAGTATTGACATTTTCCTTTAAAGGGTTTGGAGGAAGGGGCAGCGGAGGTGGAGTTGGGTAGGTGTGGTGGAGTGGGAAGAAGTGGTGCACGGGATGGGTGACCGCGGGGTTGGGAGTGTATAAGGTGAGCCGATATAGGAATAGAGGGAGGTGGAGTATTGTGTTTGAGGGCTAATTCATGGTGTATTAGTTTTTCGTGTAAGGCTTCAAATGTAATGGGGTTGTCACGGGCACGGACGGAGTCAATGATGGATTTGTAGGGTTCATATTCGAGACCTTGAAGAACTTTGGCAATGATATCTTCAGGGTCCATTGGTTTGCCAAGGATTGCAAGTTTATCGGTACATGCTTTAATGGTGTTCATGTAGTCGGTGATGGTAAGGGTGGATTTGGTGATGGAAGCAAGGTGGTCTTTTACTTGGAGGATATGGCCGCGGGATGGGTTGGCGTAGGTAGTTTTGAGTATATTCCATGCTTCATTGGAGGTTTTGGCTTGATAGACAAGAGGAGCAACGGCTGTATCAAGGGTACCAAGAAGAGCACCAAGGATGAGGCGGTCTTGCCGTTGCCAAGTTATGTAGGCGGGGTTTTTGGTTTCTTTGGTGTCTATGACAGTGGTTTCGGGTGGGGTGGGATAGGTACCATCAACAAATTTGAGGAGGTCTAATCCAAAAAGTATGGAGGTGAGTTGGGATGCCCAAGCAAGATAGGTAAGAGGTGTGAGGGTTTTGCAATGAGCAAGGTTGACGAAGATAAGAGGGTTATTTGGATCAGAAGAGTTGGGAAGAACAGTGTTGTTGCTGTGGGATTCTGCCATGGTGATGGTGCAGCCGAGAATGGTGAGGGAGGGGGTTTAGATCAATAGGGCTCTGATACCATGAAATGATTGCAAAAGATGATTGTTTCTATTGATATTGTAAAGTATATATACAGATTTTTGAGAGAGATCTATGGGATTACATTGATTCCTAGGCTAATTCCTAGGCTATACAAAATAATGTAAATGTAAATAAAAGATATACAATGATTTGTAACTGATTTATTTACAAGAGGAAAGTGCTGAAGATAATGGATCTATTGCTGGAGAAGGCGGATTACATGGAGGATTTGATGCTGAGGAATCCTTATGGTTGACAGTGACGACATCCATCCAATCGGTCCAACGAGTTTTGAGGAAATTATCAATAACAATGTTTTCGATGAACCAAGAAAGTGATATAGTTGAAGGGTTGATATCAAAGGGATCCTTGTAATAACTGTCACTCTTAAGATACTCAAAAATACTTCTTGGCCAATTCAATGGAAGTGTAGGAAAAACATTTGAATTTTCCCCACGTATAAAAGATGTATAAGATGCACAAATTTGACAATAACCCACACATTTCTCGAAACATGGATAGGAACCATTTTTGAATTGATGAAATGAAAATTCAGTTAAATTTTGAGGATAATCATCATAGATTGGCGGTTTAGACCAATCCACAATGGGCAAATGAGTAATATTATCGGTAAATGGCCAATCAACGTTAACCATGATGGACAATGGACATAGAAAGATATTTTTTTTTTGTATTTTTATAACAAAAATGAGAAAAAGAGATGAGCTAGATGAAGAGGGTGAGGACCGAATAGAAGAGAAAAGTATAATTGGATACCTTAACCGAAATTTGGAAAATCCTGGTTTCGGCTTTGATACCAATTTTATACCGGAAAACGCAGCGGAGAAGAAGAATAAAGAAAATGGATAGAAAAGGATAGGATGCTCACCACTTCAAGGAATCGACCTTGAAGATACAGGGCATATAAGTACTCACCACTCAACGGAATCCACAGAAGAGATACAGAGTAAGGATGTTCGCCACTAAACGGAATCCACCGAGTAGATAAGAACAATGGAAGAAGGCACAAAGCACAATCTTATATTTTATAAACTCAAATTCAACTCCCCTTATTACAATGATTTGTGGGGTATTTATAGATATTTGGAACAGCCCTCCAAACTTAGGAATCTCAAAATACATAAAGATAAGCCTAAAAATTAATATTAAAAGATAATTGTGATTAGAAATATGAAAGATCAAAAGACTATGCCAAATTCGGATGAATCTGTCCATGTGCGCAGCCTCTAGTAAAATGGTCATAACTTCCTCTAGTAAACTCCAAATCCGGATCTGAAAGATGCGTTGGAAAGTAGACTCATAGGGCTTTCCAATGGTATATTGATAGTAATATTTGTCGGAACAGAATAAGAGATACATTCTGTACAAACTGACAGTCTTTGTTGAGAGTACAAAATGTTGTCCATTTGGTTCCCGCATCATACTCCCCCACTTGAAAGAAATTCGTCCTCGAATTTTGTATATCACATCACAACAAGTACTTGTATACAATATCTGAATAATACTTCGACAAACTTTGTATTTTATGGCTCTTGTTATGGCCTTCATCCAATCGGTCCAACGAGTTTTGAGAAAGTTATCAATGATGAACTTGTTAATGAACCAAGAAATTGAAGTACTTGAAGGGTTGATGTCAAAGGGATCCTTGTAATAACTGTCACTCTTAAGATAAAAATTGCATAACTTATTCTAGAAAATTGCAAATGATGATCCGAAAAGTGTTCTGGAAACTAGATTGAGAGAGCTTTTCGAAGATATATTGCTTGTAATTATTGGATTAGTGGACTGTGAGATACACTCCATAAAATTGGACTGACTTTATTGATATTGTCAAATGTCGGCCCCTTTGTTCCCGCATCACTATATCTTCCCTGGTATCTCCTTCTTCTTGATTCTTTTTATATTGAATTTCGTATTGTAGGGTAGCCATAGGACATGAGCTATTCCTTTCGCTCTGTTTGTAGTCCTCATTTTGCTTTGGTTACGGATATCCGTTACGCTCACCATGTTTTCTTGTTCACTTTCATTGTCATAATTCTTCTCATAAATTACTTATTTAAGATATACTCAAACTTTTCTTATTTAGATTTATTCAACCTTTTCTTCAAACTATTAAAGTTTTTTTTTTTTTTTTTTTTTTTTTTTTTTTTAATCTTGTTCTCCAAATCCCCCATCGAATTTGATATGTTAATTTTTTTTTTTATAGTAATCTGAATGTTCTTGGTGGTACTCGGGGTTTATTATATCATCTTGTTTTTTCAGTTTCTCATTTGCATAAATTGAGTTTTTGAGATACCCAGATTGGAAATTGACCTATAACTTAGACTATACAATTCTTTTTTTATTTTTATATTGTTCTCTAAATCCCCCAATTTTTTTTTTAATTTTTTTTTTTAAATGGGGTCAAGAGCATATATATTTTTTTTGGCGAAAAGGGCAATGCCCCCTAAATTTTATTAAAAATAAAAAATTCAAAAGTACAATAAATAAAGAAAGACAGAAAATAAAATAAAGAAAAGGTCAATCGAATCGCCTTTTAGAATTTCAAAGCCTTTTAGGCATGATGTTTTTTGTTTTAGTTTTCGCTCCAGATTTTCCTCGTTTCCCTTTAACCTTTTGAAATCCATCTTCTTCATCGTAATAGTCTTCAAAATTATCGCCGTCAGCCATTGGAGCACTCGGACCAACATGAACACCGCCAACAATACCCCCATAAGTGCGAGCATCATGATAAGCCGAAGGAGAATTATCAGAAAGACCGCCTTCAGGTTCTGAATCACATTTTTCCCGAAGAATAAGAGCATCTTTTAGATTTTTTGGGTTTATAAATTCGGGATTAAAATATTTAGGATTTGGCATACGAGCAGTAGAGGAACGTAAGTTAGGGGCTGAGGAAGCTTGAATTTGTCTAACCTTTTCGGCAGGAGCCGACAAAGGGATGGATGATGAAACCGTAGACCCATTATGAGTGGCCAAATCCCCCAACCGCGCTCCAACCGCAGCAGTAGTTACCAGAATTTCATTGCCTGTATTTATATCAACAATAGCTGTGTCATCCAAGACAGCCATATGATCCTTGGATTGAATGTTAACATCAACAATCACCTCCTCAACGTTAGGCAGAACACTAGCGCCTGACTTCCCAATCAAATTACTCGCCTCATTGCACTCTTTATTCGGAATAACCACCATAGACAACTCAGGCTGCACAATATTCTGAACAACCCCCCACCAAGATCAACAATCTCAATTTCTTGAGCTGCTCCATCAGAGGAGATCAATGATGGCTGAGAATCAACCTGTTTCGGGATATAAACTTTCTCTACCTTCTTCAAAGGAATAGCAGAATCATTCAGATTTGAAATAGGCTTATAATTTTTTCTGGGCATTAAGGGAGGGGTTAGCCTTTCTGCAAACAGAGATATCATGCCCCAAAATAAAACAGTGCTTACAGTAACTTGGAATATTATCATACTCAACCTTTTGCAAGAAACTCGGGCACACATCACCACAATCAATAAAGATCTCAAGAGGGAGCTTCTTAGTAGCATCAATTTGAATAAGAATCTTAGCAATACTAGGCCTAGAGAATTCAGCAGTCGCTTTATCAAGAGAAAGAGGCGTACCAATCACCGATGCTGCAGCAAACAGGAAAGATTTATTCATTAAATGGATCGGTAGTCCCGGAAAACCGACCCAAACAGGAACTATAGGGGATTCTTGTTCAGGACGCCATGATGGTGACCAAGCGAGAGTACGCTTAGGGTATCTATTGACATACCACACTTCCTTCATGAACAAACGTTGGAAATCTTCTTCTGTGGACAACTGGATAAGCATGTGACGATTATCCAAGTGACTAAGTTTATAATTCCCTTTCAAATTGAACTTAGCAAATGCAATTCTAGCATCCTCCATCGAAGGACGGCCATTCAAGAATTTACCCACAAGAGTGAGTTTAAAAGGTTTAGCAAATGCAGCAAGTACCTCCTTAGAAAGCTTTACAGCCGGCAAGCCTTTGTGAGAACCAGTTTGAATTGACGAAGGGGGAACAAAGTTGTTGATGACATTGGAATTCCCATGAGACGAAGGGTTATGGGGTTGAGAAAATAAATCAGCAAATGATTTTGAGATATTCCCGATTTGATTCTGATTCAAGGTAGGATTAGGTTTGGGGATGGAATCTGTAATCAGCATGGAAGATGTTAGCGAATTCGAAATTGGCGGCGCTGCACAAGGATTAGGGTTTTTGCTTGGGGTAACCGTAGAAGGAATAAAATAGGGATTGTTATTGCTGACATTCATAGACGGAAACAAAGCAATCGGAGCAGCCATAACCGCCGGCAGGGGGAGGAAACAAGAGGGGCTGCCGCCCCAAGGGTAGAAACCCTAGGACGGGATTGAGAGAAGAAAATCCTAGAGAGAGAGAGAGAGAGAGAGAGAGAGAGGGTCAAGAGCATATTAACTTCAATGTTACCAATTGCACAGTTTAAGTGACTGTATAGCTTCAAATGTCCGATGCAGGTATACCTCGATGAGCTCTCTTATTATAGTACATTATTGAATAGCATTCCCTGCAGAAGACTATTTGTTTTATGAAAAAAAGAACCAAAAACAAAAATCTTATAACATTTAAGGTAACTTTATGATATACTTAATGAAAATAAGAAGAAAATCATACCTGTTTCTGATCTTCAAACTGAGACTGCTTCCTGTTGATCCTTGACCTAAAATACACTTGACAAAGAAATTTGAAAAATGTCTGCATTATAGGAATAAAATTTATGTTCCAACATTCCTGTAGAACTGAAAAAAAATCAGGATTTACTATGAGCCTTGAATCTCTAAAGCATCCCTTCTCAAATGAATAGAGATTGCAGTATAACTTTACTCTTTTCCACATTATATGCAGATCAAATGAATGGAAGCATTACAATATTGGATTATTGCTGGTGTGATAACAATCAATGAAAACAGCTTTGTGGACATGGTTATTTATAGTGAGCCGTGAATCGCTAAAGCCAATCTAATTGCCTACAAATCAAGCTTGAGCGGGAAGCTATCAAAATCAGACAAAGCAAGCAAAGTTTGATTTTTTTTTAAGTGCAGCTCCTACATCTATACACGTGGCACATGCAAGCAGCCACTTGTCCACAAATTCAAGTTGAGAATGACACATCTTCATGCTATTGAAATTCTACTTTGTTTTTCATTTTTATTTCTAAGCTTGTTGTAATATAATGACGAATTTGCCCTTCCTATTTGACAATGACAGTTTTAGGCGGGAGTTTCACTATGCTTGTTTTATATAAGTATAGATATAGATATTACTCCCTTCGTCCCACTTCAAGGTTCCTACTTTTCCTTTTGGTCCGTTTCACTTCAAGGTTTCCTTCCATAAATCCATAAATGAAAAATTTTGAATATATTTATACCCTTATGATTTAATATATTTACAAAAAAATCATTCATTATACCCTTATAAAGTTAACATATTTACAAAAAAATCAATTATTAACTTACTATTCCTCCCACTCATTCTCTCTCCTATTAAACATTTTTAATTTTTACATTCTCTCTCCTCTAATCTTCTACTCATTTTCAATTAAATCAATCATTAACTACTATTTCCTACCCTACATTTAACTTTTATATTATCTCTCCTCTATTCTAAACAATATGTACAATTTTTTTTCTTAAAAAGCGTGAAACCCACACTAAGAACCTTGGTGTGGGACGGAGAGAGTATATATTTTACCAATTTTTAGTTTTTCATATATTTGTACAATAGTAAAATTAAGTTAAATACGTGCTTCCTTATTTAGAAATACGATATTGGGATGGACAAAAGAAACAAAAATAAAAGTTGAACATTATTGGAGTACTAGTAAAAGTCCGTGTTCGAGGACACATTGTTTTTGTTTTGTTTTTTTTTTTTTGGTAAAATGGGAAAGGGACAACTTAGTGAGGACAAAATGAAAAATTTGACATGTGATACTGTTTATTGTATTGTTCAGGGAGGGATTGTGATTTATACTATAGATATTATAGGCACTAATGGAATAGCATACTCGATGAATGCACAATTTATTCTTTAGTAATACCTACTCCTTCCGCCCCGGCCGATTCAGGACTTTTTGCCATTTTGGGCGTCCCACCCGACTTAGGACGGCCCAAAATGAAAACCTTAAATCACTATTCTCTCCACTCATTCTTTCTCCTACATTATTTTAATACTCACAACACCATTATAATTTACTATTCCCTCCACTCATTCTCTCTCCTATTTTTAAATTACACTCACAACATTTACCTTTTCCTTAATCCCCGTGTCATTGCAAAAAATCCTAAGTCGGCCGGGACGGAGGGAGTATTATATATTAAAACAAACAAACAAAAAATTGTTAAATTTCAGGCTCCAATTTTAAAATTGATTTTCAAATAATGGTCACTTTTTATTTTTTAACAAACTTGTTATTTACCTTTGCCACTGAATACCCCCACAATATTAAATACTTAGTTTACCTAAAAAAATTAAACACTCAAAAAACTAGACACACACCCACTATTTCTAATTTACCTCTGCCACATTGCTTTTCTTTCTTCATTTTTTTGTCAATATTAAATATCCTACTCTTTCTTTCGTAATGAATAATTAAATTTCTAAAAATTAGTATTTGATTAAATTAGAAAACAAAATGGAAAATCCATTTTGGAATGATGAGAGTATAACTTAGGTACATTTGATTTTTTTAATTGTTAAGTGCTGAAATCTTGGCTGAATTGATAACAGTTAACATTTAAAAATTGATTTCTTAATTATTCAAACTGTTTAAATATTCATCTGAATTCACATCTGAAATTAATGTTACGACATTTAATGTAGTAGAGAGGTGAGATGAATGATTATTAATCTAGTGTTTGGGTTTGATATTTTGGAAATTACGAGTTTATAAAAGAGATATATATGAAAAAAATCAATTAAAAGTCAAATAAGTAATAGTTTTACATCTGAAAATTAAGTGGAAAATAAAAGACATTCAGATCTTAATGGAGAAAAAAACAAACAGTTTGAATTGCATTATGTCTGATACACCCACCCATTCAGATCTAAATAAGAGCTGAAAATGAAAAATAAATGATGCCTTAATTGTTGTTTAAATTTATTATAATTAAAAAAAAAAAACTATTTAATTTTCTTCTAAAATTTATTTTTATTTGTATTGTTAATTATAAGTTAAATAAACAGTTATATTTATTAATTGTATCATTGAATCATTTGATTTTATTGCTTATTATTTATTTAATTTAATATAATTCAATTCATATTATCTATAATAATATACTCCCTCTGTTTCAGCCCAGTGTAAACTTTTGATCAACTTTGACCAACTTTGACCAATAGTTTAAAGCCATAATAATGATCCCAATAAAAATCCAAAAAATGTTATTGTTAATATTATTAAGCGTGATACAATACCAAATTTTTAAATTTTTATTAGGATCATTATTATGGTCTTAAATTATTGGCCAAAGTTGGTCAAAGTTGACCAAAAGTTTACACTGAACTGGAACGGAGGGAGTATGGATTAGTGAAAAAAATTTAATTTAATGAAATGAAATAATAAGAAATATTCTAAGAATATTCTTTTTTTTAATATAAGATTTAAAATATAACAGTTGAAGATGGTGGAAGAAATTTGATACAGAAATTTCACCATTTTATAGATTTGATGCAATTTACTCCCTCCGTCCCAGACTAATTGACACTCTTGGTCAACAAGCAATAATTTTGACCTGCAATTTAAATGAAAAATAATATTCCTAATAAAAATTTAAAAATTTGTTATTGTATCACGATTAATAATATTTTCAATAACAATTTCTAGATTTTTATTATGATTATTATTTTTCATTTAAATTAATGGTCAAGATTATTGCTTGTTGACCAAGAGTGTCAATTAGTCTGGGACGGAGGGAGTATGTATCAAACAGTTGGAGATGCAATAATTAAACATTCATCTAAATTAACAAAACACTTCAAATACAACAACAAAAAACACTTTACATGCACCCAAAAGAAACTTCAGCTTCAGTTAACAATGTCATTCTTCTGCAATGCCCGTTCCTAATCCACCACCAAGTCCCGCAGTTTTTCCTCCGTCTTATCTTCTTCATCTTAGTCCCCACAACTCGAATTCGACCCAGACCCAAAACCTCTCTCACTCCCCACCCTCGAACATCCAAAGACGAGGACTTACTATCCCAACTCCTCCTCCAGCACCACTTTAGTCAAATATATGTATCGCTTTAGAATTGCTTAATCCCAATCACAATAAACATTATTGAGGATCCCTAATTTTAACTGGACCAATTAGATTTTTCTATGTATCTTAGGTTCCCTTTAGTGCTAGTGCCAGTATTTTTATTAATGTATTTTTCTCAAAGAATGAAGACTTGAAGACCCTGAAGATTTTCCATGTTGTAAACTGGTTAACTTGTTCTGCAAGTTGCCCTAACCGGTTGACCCCTAACCGGTCAGCGCTTGCCTTAGGCGATTCCCTTAACCGGTTGGGTCAGTCAACCGGTCAGCCTTCCTTAGTTGCTGATCAGCCCAGCTTCTTCAACAAGCTTCATATCAAGCATTTAATTTTCTCACCTACTCAGCACACAACTTAGCTGAAGTTGGTAGAAAAGTTTGCTATGAAGACTTTGCTGCACCTTGTCAGTAACTCAAAGAGGAATATCAAAGTTACCAGTACTCACAACAACCTCCTTTATCCAGTGAAAAATCTATTCATCAAATCTCAGGCATTTAATGCAGAAGATATTCTCATTAAATGCTTGTCAGTCCAAGCTATCCTTTTAACCCCTTCAAAGACAACAACTCTATTTGAAGAACACTATAAATACCTTCATCAGAGCATTGAAGAGGGTTGGTGCATTGAAAATCTTTGAGAGTGAGTTTGTCAAGAATTGCAAGTGCAATCAAGCATTAAAGTTCAAGGCATTCAAGTCCAATATATTCACTAGATTATTTATTAGGACTTACACCATGTACACTCAATCAATTATTGTAAGTGTTTCCCAACAAGACTATGTCAGGAACACATTGATTGATCACACAACACACTCAAGAAAAATCAGTTCAATTTGTGAACACATCTCTTGAAAACACTTGGTCAATCTTGTATCACGATCCATTAGTGATGGCATCCTTCAATCATAAGGCTTGCAACTTGTAATAGTATAGAATCATTAATAGTGCACTTTACACAAATCCAAGTTTTGACCAAACTTGGTAGAGGACATATCAGTTATTTAACACTGTGAACCTCTTCAAATAACCGTGTCTTTTTGTTTGTTTGCTTGCTCATTATTTCTTATCCTTGTAACTTGTTGAATTCTATCAACCGGTTACAACCTTTGATTCCTATTAACTGCTTGTTTGTCTTTTCTATTGAAATATATATTGCATGAGATTTTAACTTACTTTCTTTGAAATTACCTTTCCTTAATCGATTACTTTGTGCGAGTCAAATCAGTAATATTTTATCTGTTGTGCAACTGATTTCCATCAATTACTTTGTGTGAGTCAAACCAGTCCGCTTTTATACATAATATATAAGACTAATAAAAAAAATTATTAATCAGTCCGCTTTTATATTTAAGGTATAAGAGCTTATTAAAAGGGGGTTATGTTTATAAGAAATTTTGATTTAAGTCTCGAATATATGTAAATTTTAGTAAATTATGTAAATTTTTATAGGTATTAGTTTCGGCTGAGGGAGCTGGAATCAAACCTTTAGGCTACATAGGCTACGTTTGGTAGTCCGGATTAGTCAACGAGATATGATTAATAATATCGATGAACTTTAGGATTATGTTTGGTAGACAATAAGGGGGCATTTGGTTCGGTGGAAAAAAAGTAAAGGAATGGAATTGTCAATGGAATTGAATTCCTTAAGGAATTGGAATGGAAAAAAACTGGTCAACCCCCTCCGTTTGCTTGACACGGAATGGAATGGAATGGAATTGTCATTCAATTCCTTGACAAATCATGTTTGGTTTGAAAATATAAATTATAGGAATGGAATGAAAGCATATAAAATGACCAATTTACCCTTTTTTAAAAAAAAATTGGGAGGGGGTGGGGGGTAGGTAGGGGTTATGCAAAATGAGTAAAAAAAATTTTTCGTGGGGGTGGGGGAGGGTAGGCGAGAAAAAAATAAAAAATAAAAAAAAATTCGTGGGGGTGGGGGGTGGGGGGTAGGGTGGGGGGATGGTAGGCAGAAAAAAAATAAAAAGAAAAGTTCGTGGGGGGGGGGGGTGGGGGGAGGGTAGGCAGGAAAAAAAAAATTGTGGGGGTGGGGGGTGGGGGGTGGGGATAGGGTGGGGGAGGGTAGGCGAGAAAAAAAATAAATAAATTTTTTTTTTGTGGGGGTGGGGGGGGTGGGGGGTAGGGTAGGGTGGGGGGGAGGGTAGGCAGAAAAAATAATTAAAAAAAAATTTCGTTGGGGGGGTGGGGGGTGGGTGGGGCTGGGTAGGGGCTGGGTAGGGGGTAGGGGTGGGTAGGGTTTGGGGGTATTTTGGTCAAAATTTTTTATTTTTTTTTTCATTACCAAAGGAATTGAACTTTTCATCAATTTTGTGAAGGAAAGTTGAATTCCTTCATTTGAAGGAATTCAACTTTCCTTCGAATTTTTTTTTTTAAAAAGATTGAATCAAACAGAGGAAAGAAATGGAAAAGAGGGAGTTTTTCATTCCTTTCCCCCACTTTCCTTCCAACCAAACGCCCCCTAAGACTCCGGATTATTTATACGCTCTACCCGAATTAACCCTCTTATACCCTCACTATTTATCTCTGTTGGAAGGAGGCATTAATAAGAACCGTATTAAATTGTACCAGATAAATTTCTATGGACAAAATTGTCCTCCACGTTGTTGATAAACTGTAGAGTCTCTCTTCAATTTCTTGGAAGCAAAACTTCTGCCATCAAAATTCTTGATGCAAGCAAATAATGAATAAATCAATTATAAGTTACATAACCATTTGCTACCACCTGCTGCTTCAAAGTCTATTTTAAACCCCCTTTATTATTGTTCCCTCTTCATCATCTAAATTTTTCCCATTTTCATAAAATTGCAATGTTCATAGGATAATATCAATTTCTTTCCTTCTCAAACACGATTTGATTTTCAAAATAGGATATGATCATGAATGTCCGCTCTACCTTGTTTTTTTTTTTTCAAGATTGTCGTAGATCTGTGTTATTTGATATTGAACGGGATATTTCATGATGGGCCGGGCCCAATACATTCCTACAAGCTATGGGCCATCAAGCCCACTAAGGGAGCAAGCCCATCAAGGTCTGGGGACATGGTCCGTCGATACACTAGATGGCGGTCGTCGTCAATGAGCGACCAATCCCGTCTAGCGACGAGCCTGCCCACCACATGGGATAAAGCCCGTCCAACGAGGAGTGGTCGTCGTCTCCATTGAGCGACCTCACTCACCTGGAGAATGAGGCAACTCACTTGTCCACTCGCTCGTCGAGTCCCGATGAAGGCGACGACCTTACTGGACATACAGCTCCAGGTCGTCCCTTCGTTTAGCTTCCTCAATAAGCTTGATTAATTAGCTATTTTGGGGTAAAGTCAGACCTGACACTGAGACATTTTGCGCATGCAATTATGGATGCAGTAATAGCGCCAAAAGGTGTGCAGGTTGACTTTCCTTTATAAGGCAAACCTCTTATCTATGTCAGACACAGCAGTGTCCTTACATAGGCGGGGCAATCACGGCATGACACGTCTACGCCTAGGGAACCAAGCTGATCCAACGATTGGCAGCAATCCAATCTAACGGCTCAGATGAAAACCCTAATACCACTTCATCCATTATAAATATGGGAACAGAATCATGGACTAAGGTAATGCTCATTTGCATGTTCACGTATACACACACCCACCTTCCTATTATCATCATTTTCCAGTCTACACACTGATTCTCACGTCGGAGGGGCTTGCCGGAAGACCCCTGACCCAGTTCACAGTTACTTTCTTGTGTTGTGCAGATCCCAAGTCAGCTCAGTCACTCACCGGACAACAATACCTGAGCTCAAACGCATTCATGCACCATCAGATTGGTTCCATTGCCGAGAATCGTTTGTCAGTGATCTTCAACAAAAGAGTTACAGCCGAAAAGTGCCTGGAAAATGGTGTCAGACGGACACACAGCTAGCAAATCTACCGGAGATGAAGGCAGACCTCCTTCCCCTCGGCAAGGCCAACAAGAAAATCCTAGACCACCCTCTCCACCTAGGAACCCTAATTTAAGGGTTACCAGGTCACAAGGGGTGGTTGATGATACGGGCCTTCAAACGGCAAGGAGGAGAGAAAAAAGTGCTGCCCCTGAACGTCAGAGACGACCCCCACTGGAGCGGAGACCCGAGGGAGCTACTGTACGAAATTTGGGTGGCCCATCTGTAAGTACCCCAATCTGGATCACCCCCTTTCAAACACACGGGAAACACCGCAGACTCATCAACGTAGTCTCGGAGACCTCTCTCACTCAAAACCCTCTCAAAACCCTCTCAAAACCCTCTCAAACCCCCAACCAAACCAAGGGAGGAGCCTTCCTGGGATAAAAAGGGACAAAAGGACCTTTTGGGAATTTTCAGGAAATCAGAAAAGCAATTAAGGTTCGTACGGACCTCTTTGTTTCAATGATTACTAAATCCGCTTAAAGTCCACAATATTCCCTCAAATCCCGGAAGAAATGATTACCCAAATGCATGGTTGGTCCGTACGGACCTCTTTGCATGCTGAGTTGGTCCGTACGGACCTTCTTGCATAGGGGACATCATCATTCCGAATATTCACCATCATTGCGCATTCCCTCAAATCGAGGAAATCCAAAATTGGATAACCAAGAAGGTCCGTACGGACCTCTTTGCTCCGAAATTTTTACTATAAATAGAGGGCTCCCCCTCCCTCATTTTTGAGACCTCCCTCTTCTCTCTTCCTCCCTTAGCCTTCTGGCTCCCCTCTAAGTCCTCTCGAGGCACTCCCGGCCCCTTTCGGATCCTTCCGAGGCCTTCCGAGCTCCCTTGTGGTGCTCCGAAGCCTCCCGAGCGCTCCCGAGACGCTCCCGCGCTGCCGAGGCACTCTCGAGGTACTCCGAGGCCCCTCGTGGTACTCCGAGGCCTTGCTCGGTCTTTCCACGGTGTCCCGACTCTTTTCGAGTCAAACCGACGATCCCAAACCACGCCGAAACTCGCCCGAGTGACTCACCGCCACTACAACGCACGCCGAACCTCTCGCCCGAGTGATCCCGACGATCCCCACGCACGCCGAACCTGCCCCGAACGCAGCCTACAACCTCAACTCACGCCGAAACTGCGTCCGCGACAACCGGTCCCTCCCGAAGCAATCCCGATCCGTACCGGAACGCTACTCCGGCCTCAAACACCATTCCCCAGAGGAAGACAGACGCGAACCAACATTGGTAAGGTTTCCTTCCATTACTATTTCAATACATTTTCATACATAGCATACAATGTAGACATCCGATACAGCATGCATTTTTAAAAGCACACACACACACACACAACATTTAAAGGATATTAGGGGTATCCGAAAGACTCGTTTTACGAGGCTACTCGGGTGAGCTCTAATATTCTAATATTCTCTTCCCGGGGAGTCATCTGACCTCCGAACTCAAAATCTCATCACACAAAAACAGTTTAAAATTATCTTTAAACTGATGCCCTTTTTCAATGTTTTGGGCTTAATAAAAACGGCGTGGCGACTCTACAAAAAACAAAAAGCGGCGAGACCCGTCGCTCCAACGCGAAAGATGCCAGATGCCGGGGCCGCGAGGCCTATTCGGATCCGGGTAATTTCAGTTGGCGACTCCGCTGGGGACATTTTGTTTTAAAAACTTTTAAACAAAACAAAAGATTTTAAAAACGATGATGAGGGTCAAACTTTCATTTTACCCCTTCCTTTAACTGTTGTGTGTATGTGCACGTGCTTCGTTTTTATTTTACAAAAAAAGATAAAAATACAAAAAAAAATGCATCAATATACATCTGTGCATACATTTAAAATTCTTCAAAAACTTCTGTTTTACTCAGAAAAAGAATTTTAGAGACCGCACACTACGCGCACTGCTGCCTCGGTTACACCGCACTCTACTCACACTGCTGCCTCGGTTACACCGCACACTACGCGCACCGCTGCCTCCGGATACTGCACACTACAACCCTCACCCCGGAGTGGTCTCAATTGCAGTCCGTTAGGTCTTCCTAGGCCTCTTGGCCGCGCACGGGATCATTCCAAACATCCCATCCTAGCCAAGCGTCAACCCTGCACGTTTGAGTCTTGAGTCACACTCTGTCCAGACTTGGTTGGTTTTTACCCAGTTCGTGTCATACAGCCCGGATACATATACCATGCCGGCCATTTTCTGAGTCAAGGCTCGGAACTCAAGATCCCTTGCGCAAGCAAAGCGATGAAAGGTCATGCTAAAATCTTGACCTGATCTTGATTTCCGAAGCTACACCTGCACGATGTTCCGTCCCCGGATATACATCCATGCTCGCATGACACCATGTCATCACGCCTTTGATACGTCGGCCATGACGATATGACCCACCAACGCCTAACGTCACGAGATCCCTTGCGCAAGCAAGGTAAAGAGAGGTCATGCCGAACTCTTGACACGATCTTGACTTAGTGGCCGGCTCGGTTCACTATTCACATGGCTAACGCATCAAAGCGAACATGACGAGCTCGGTCCTTAGGTTCGATTTTTCTTTTAGGCCGGTGGAAATCGCTTGCACTATAGGACCCTCGCACGGGCCTGTCCACCCCGGGATGTCGAAATACGGGTGCAAAACGAGGGGCTTATAGCCGCACGTATGGTCTCCATCGACCCGGGATCTAGCATAGTTGCGAAAAGAAGAGCAATCTTTTCCAACCTACCTAGGATTCTCGAGAAAGCATGTTTTAAGTAAATTAAAACAACAAAAAAAAATCAAAAATAAAAGAAACGGAAACCGCATGCCACGTGAGCTTTCCCCTTTTATCCCGTTAGGCCATTCTCGTGTCTAAACCTTGCCCATCACCCCTCCGGCTAACGAGAGTGGTCGAGAGTACCGGGAACCCGTCTCCCGGTGTCAAAGCAGAAGGCCCTACCTCCTTCCAGCTCTGTCACCCGGGACGGTCCGTCAATTCCCATGGCCAAGTCGGTGGATAACAACGATGAGAACGGGACCTTACCCCCAAGAAATTTCCCAACATTGGAAGAAGTTTGGCAGGTCCTCATGGCTATTGAGAAATGTCAAGGTGAGCGACAAGCTGGATCGAAGGTGCCATGCACCACTTCGGAACCTTAGCCACCCAACTACTGGGGCTTCCCAAGCCATGATCGCTCCTACGGCCTCTAACATCTCTCATTGTCTCCCACAAGTAAACACGTTACCCTCGTACGAGCCATGCAGTTATGACGTAAGACCACAAGACCTTCCCGAGGAAAGCACGCCCATCCAGCCTCCCGAGGTCCCGGTACCACCGCCAAACAACGAACACATCTCGGTGGGACGTGCGATTGCAGTGCTTGTCCGGAAATGGAATTCCAGGATGCAATGAACGAGGGCCGTCCTCGAAGAAAGAAGAAGCTATCTTCTCAACAAAAAGCGAAAAAGAGGTACGAATCCGGTGATCCCACGTCGGAACCCTTGGAGAACCCTCGGGAAAGTTTGACTACTATGTCATCTACTCCGGCAAGTCTAGCTACGCACAAGGCCATGGCAATGTACGCTCCATGATCAGCTGGGACGAGCCGCACCGCCACCGAAGGCCCGAAGGTCCAGATAATCCAACCCCTGTCTTGGGAATATCTCAAAGCCACTATTGATGCTTGATAAAAGCCATGACGGTGAACGAATTGAAATGCGCGATCGGCCTTACGCCAATCGAGGCTCCTCCCACTACGAGAAATAGGAGAGACAAGCAAAACCACAAGTCCAGAGGTGAATGTTCGACACGTTCCGGTCAAATCCGGTGAATCCTCCACGGACGGACAAAAGGCCGGCCATACACGAGCCACGGGCGAAAAGGGACCCTACGCCAAAGAAGGTGAAACCTTAGACCCAAAGGCTGAAGATCCTGTCTTGACACGGCTCAAGCGTACTCGAGGCTAACATCTCACTCTGGTCCTTACTCACTTCATCTTACCCGCACAAGCTCAAGTTGGAAGAAAGCACGGCCGGACCATGGTTCCCATCACGGTGACACACGATGAAGCCGGTTCGAGATGATTGGCAACGTCAATTACAGCAATATCATCACCTTCGCGAGCTCGATCTTCCAAAATTTGGGGTGACCACAACGAGCCTCTCTACATAACGGTTCAGGCGGACGAGCGCCGTCTCCCTCGGGTGTTGGTAGATGGGGGATCATCCATGAACGTCCTTCCGGCCAAAATGATGGATTTGCTAGGGATCAAAGCAGCGATCTAAAACCCTCGACTCGTGCAATCAAGGCATACGACTCAACATCCCGCCCGGTCTTGGGAATAGCCACCTTGAGCCTTTGGTTTGGAAAACAAATGGTCCCAACGGATTTCCAAGTCATTGACATCCCGATCACATTCACTTGCCATTTTGGGCGCCCTTGGCTACACGGATCAATGGGGTGGCATCCACTCTTCATCAGTGCGTAAAGTTCGTCCAAGGAACAGATCTTACCATCATCTACGGTGATAGCATAGTCAACGAAAGGACCGACACAAACGGCGTCCCGGTCTTAGAGATCAAACCCGACGATGATGGCATGATGCTAACAGGGTTCACCATCGAAAGCCCAAAGGCCCAAGTGTGCCACATAGACTGCCTTTGATTTGGGACAAGATCCCTCCCGATGAAAATGATGAAGCACATGAACTACATCCGGGGGCTCGGTTTGGGGAAAACGCCATCGGGCCACTCAACGGATCATCAATATCAAAGAACGAGAATACCACCCGCACGGCCTGGGATACTCTCCTACTCCCGAACACATTGCGGAGGACAAGCGAGCTGCACGAAAACGCTCCACAGATAACAAAAGAGGCTTGCACGCAATCTCCGATCTTCGTCCTTACAGCTTCGACATGACCAAGTACTTCACAAAGAAGGCCGGCAACTTGGAAGAAGATTCAGAAAAGGGAACAGAGCTGATCAGCACCAAACAAAGCTGGCCGACAACCATGGACAAGCTCCAGCAGAACCTGGCAAGATTCAGAGGCCTCAAGCCAAATCCTGTCCGAAGAGCATTCCTCGACACACCGCCCCTGCCGGGATCCACAACCACCACTATTCACAATGAATTTTGGTTCGAAAAAACTCCCTCTTTGGCGGAAGAATTCGAAAAACTCTCTGTCAACACTCCTGCCTTCAACAAGCGGGACGAGTCTGCATTCGAGCTAGTAATGCCCAAGACAAAAGCAAGAGACTCCGCAGACGATGCTTGGGACGAGCCACTGCTCCACCTGCTCTTCAAAGAAGAAATCGAGATGCCGGATCTAATCGATTTTGTTTCTGATAACTTTGTGATAGCAATGATCGGGAACGGTGACATAAAGCCTTTCAAGCCCCATCTCCTATCAAGCTCATTGCCACTCAATAACTGGGCCACATTCTCCGGACCTCTTGCCCGGCCAAAAGGACATGATCGAACAACTTGGTCGACCCCTCGAGTCCTAGAGTCTAGTGTCAAAACTCATCCTGAGTCCATTAGCTTTGAATTTGAGTCTCTCGAGTCATCTGATGGCCTCACGCCAGAAGATTACGAACTCATTGCCAATAATGTATTCCCGTATGCTCTTAATGAATGCTTCGATCTTTCCGAGTATCCTCTCATTGCATCTTTAACAACTGATAAATTAACTAACACACAAACAGTTAATAACGATTCACTTGATAAAGAAGCAGACACATTAAACGAACAATACATTAAGCACATATTTAAGCATGTTGTCAAACGAGAGAAAAACCGGGCCCAAGCTGCCGAGAAGGTTTTAATCACAACGATTTGCAAGATTGCTGAAGAGCCAAAGAAACGCAAGTCCGACGCCGTTTCCAAAGACAAACCAGATCTTCCCACACCTCAAGAGCGAGGAAACCACCTTCATGAACAAGGAAGACCCACACACAGGAGGGGTCAAAACCAAGAGCATCATGGCCCTAAAACGCCTCGCCTCTCACTTCGTCATCCTCGGGGACATGTTATACAAGAAACGCTACCACGGGCCACTCCTACGCTGCGTCAGCCAAGAAGAAGCAGACAAGTTCATGAACGAAGTCCACAATGGGGCTTGCGGTCCCCACATGAACGCTAGAGCCCTGATGCAAATCATTCTCAGGATGGGCTACTAATGGATCTCCATGGAGGCAGATTGCATCCACTTTGTCCGAAGCTGCGACAAGTGCCAACGGTTCTCCAACCTCAATCATCTGCCGCCCCACGATCTCTCTTGCATGACTACACCTTGGCCCTTTGCCACTTGGGAATTGACGTCATCGGGAAAATCGCTCCGCCGTGCGGCAACGGTCACGAGTTCATCTTAGTAGCCATCGACTACTTCACCAAATGGGTCGAAGCCAAGTCCTACAAGGTACTCACCTCCAAGAAGGTCGCGCATTTCTTTAAAGAAAACATCATATGCCGATACGGCATCCCAAATGAGGTCATATCAGACAACGGCTCACACTTCGAAGGGGAATTCGACTGCATGGCCGTTGAATTCAAGATCACACGTCACAAATCTTCTCCCTACCGGCCACAAACAAACGGCGCCGTGGAAGCGGCAAACAAAACTCTCGAACGGATCATCCGAAAAATGACCACCCGAGGACGAGATTGGCCCGAGAAGGCTGCACCTTGCACTTTGGGGCTACCGCACATCGGTCGAAACGACCACGGGAGAAACCCCATTTGCCACGACCTACGGGATGGAAGCAGTCCTTCCCATCGAGCCGAAATCCCCTCACTCCGAGTCTTTCTTTGGAAAATGACATCAACGAAGTCGAATGGCTCCGAAGCCGACATGACGAATTGGCTCACGCTAGACGAGCGACGACTAAAGGCCATGGAACACGTCCGAGCCTATCAAAGCGGGATGGCTAGAGCTTTCGACAAGAAAGTCAAATCCCGAGACATCGGGGAAGGTGACCTTGTACTCAAAGAAAAGCCTCCCACTCGAACCAACCCACTTTGGGAAAATGGGAACCCACATGGATCGGCCCTTTCGTGGTTCAAAAGATCTTCTCCGGAGGCGCCATGAAGGCGCAGGACCTAGACGGCAATCCCTTCATGAATCCGGTCAACGGAAGCAAACTTCGCGAGATACTTCGCCTAAGGAAGAGCATTTGTGCATCTCTTGGCACTCCATGTAGTGTCGAACTACGCGGACACTGAGCCCTCTAGTCAGGAACGTAGGCAACCTTAATTGGTCCGGTCTAAAAATACACAAAAAAGTCAAAAGTTTGAATGTCAATCAAGACCTCCATCAAGCTACGCACTTTTCAAGAACACGCCCCAGCGGTCACCTTGACCAAGTCAAACGACGGCGGCAACATCAAAGGACATCCGAGGGTCACTCAGCATCAAACGACCAGGCTCATGATTGTTTCCAAGCCGGGGCTTGTCTTCGCCCTCACGCGCTTCAAAAAAAAAAAAAAAAAAAAAAAAAAGAGCTCGAGCAAGGGCTCACAAAAAAAAAATAAAAAAAAAAAAGAGAGCTCGAGCAAGGGCTCACAAAAAAAGAGAGCTCGAGCAAGGGCTCACAAAAAAAAAAAACAAAAGAAGCTCAAGCAGAAGCTGCGAAATTGAGGTCAAGAGCCCGACGCCAACAAAGGGCAAGGAAGCTACGAAAAAGACCGTCAAAACGACTTGTCAGGGAAGCATTCAACCTCTCAGCCAAGCACAAAGCCTCAGCAAAGGGGATTGCCGTCATGGCCCAGGCCGCTTCAGCCCGTAAATGCAACAGAAAAGTCCAAAGATGGACGCCGACAAAGTGCACAACAGAAGCAAAGGCAAAACAAAAGATCTTGCGTCTCGATAAAGCTTTAAAAGTAAATCACAAATCACTAACGGTTACAACATTTCTTGATGAGTTCAAGCACGGTCTACTCTCAAGTTCACAACATGCTAAAAGACAGCTTAATACATTTAACAAATAATGTGTTTGCAAATGCAATGAATGGATACCTAGGAGGTCATTCCGCGCCATCTGCGCTTGTCCCCTCGCCATTCTTTCCTTTCTTCCCTCGTCCCCGGCGAGTCTTCTTTCGCTCCACGTGAACCAACTCTGCGTCTCTCAGTCCGAGATCTGGGGTCCTCCCCGTAGAGTCAAACAATCCAGTAGCTCTCAGGGCTTCATTCGCCCGTGCTTCGGCTCGGATCTCCTCCCTGCGAGTCTGCAAAAGAGGACCTCTCCCTGTCAGTCGGTCAACCCTAGTCTCGTAGTCAAACAAAGTGTCTCCCGTCACATCCGAAGGGTCAGACCAGGCTTCGGCACTCCTAAGGCAATAGCTACTACGGCAACCGGGTCCCAGAATCGTTACACGCCTGCTCTCCAAGACCACTTGGGGCCCGGCCAACACGCCGCTCATACCGGGCCGTGCGAGTCGTCTATACGACGCTCCCGACGTCTAAGGAGTACCACGGGAGGGAAAGCGGAATACTTCCATACCCTCGAGAAAATACAAGAAGGCACTGGAAGCCGCCATACAAAGAGGAACTACCTCCGCGGTAGCAAGGTCATCCCGGCCAACAAAGGCTCTGCTTCATCCCAAGCTGCCGGAAAACAAGCGACGGAATATAGAAGGAGGACCAAGACAAACCTGGAACTCGACAACGTAGGACCCTTCTGCAAGACCCTCCTGGTCTCAATCCTCCAGTGTGGAACCCACCGGCGGATCGATGCGTACCAAGCCGTGCCATCCATCTCTCCCGGGCGGGTCGATCCATATCCAACACAAGAGGTCGGCGAGCAAACGACCACGGGCTAAACGACGTCGGAGCCTCGGACATGGCTGAAGTCTCTCTCGCGGCCACAAGGTGAGCAAAGCGGGGCTTCCCCTCTCATAAAACGATCCCCGGTCGCCGGACGATCGATACCATGAAGAGTCTCCCCCGGCACCAACGGGACAATATCCTCTCCGGCTCTGCGGTGCCCTACCACATCTAGCAAAGCGCCATCACAAATGCCAAGAGGCCGACCCGGAAAAGCGTCGCCATCACGCACAAGGCAAATACATCCCAAGAGACGTCACTCTCATCATCAACCATGAACCGCTCAGGCGGCTCGAAATGTCGATATGACCCGAATCAAGGATCATGCCTGCACTTCTTCCAACGAAGCACGAAGAAAGTCTGCAAGCTTCACGCCCACAGCAACACCACCAATCAAAGGAAGCGAGATGGCCTCCACCTCCGGTCCTCCAATCAAAGCCCGAAAATCCTCAAAAGTGGGCACCATTTCATTATAGGAGAAACGATACACGTGCCTCCTAACATCCCAGAACTTCGCGGCCGCCCGCAATAAATCCCAATCAGGAACCAACTCCTTAAAAGACCAAATCGAGCAAAGACGAAACCTTACCTCGAAAGCCCGTCTCTGATGCCTCATACGACGCCGCATCCACGTTTTTGCGCTCAAGGAAGTGCGCTTGCCTCTCCTGCGAAAGCCTCGGCAAAATTCTAGGGACGTACGAAGAATCCATGGCAAAAATGGAGGTTCCTAGAGAAAATGGGGAAGAAAGCTCGAAAATGGCCGCAAATGGGGAAATGAGGAAGAACCGGACACCGAGAAGCATTTATGTCCTTCCCAAAGCAAGGTTGGTCCGTACGGACCTCTTTGCATGCTAAGTATATCCGTACGGACCTCCTTGCAAAAAGGAACCCATTTCCCGACAAACGGTACAAAAGCCACCGTCCTCGGCAAAACCTTGCTCCAAAGCGCCCAAACAACGGCCAAAGCCATTCCGGCAAACACTCTCCAGCTTACCCTCAAATGCACTCTCGGCTCAAGTGGCATGCACAAAAATAAAAAATAATAATAGCAACCATTTCTAGGACAAATCCGGGAATCACAAAAATGACATTACATCTTAAAATAAAATCTTTGTTTGCCATGCAAATACGTGTGTTTTATTACGGTACCCATAAATGTCTGTTGCTAAACAAAAAAAGAGGGATATGAAAAGAGGAAAGCAATTGAATCCTAATCGGACTCCTCGGCATCATCATCCTCGCCAAGGTCCTCCAGAGAGAAGTCGGGCATCCCGGCTGAACTCGCCCGTCACATCCTCGTCGTAAGAATACCGAGCACCCGTCGGAGGCTCCCACGAAAAGTACTCGAAGGATCAAATCCGGCGAAAGGATCAAAGAAAGAAGGCTCGAGGAACCCTCACCCTGTGCGCCATGCGGAGGCATGAATCGATAAAAGGGCCGCTCCCTCGAAGGCCTGCGGCCTCCCGAAGACGTCCGGCATCCATGCTATGCCGCCCCCTCGAAGGCCCCTCCGCTTGTGGCTCCGGCTCGGCTCTAGGCGGAGGAACGTCCACGAATGCCTCGAAGGCATAGGCTCGTACGCCGGCACGCGTTGCGAAGACCCGGCAAGATATCTTCGAAGCCATCTTCTTCGCAAACGACCTCATCGCCACGTAACGGCGAGTCAAGATATCATAGGCTCTCCCTGGACTCGCACCAACAAGCAACCAAGGAAACGCTCAAAGCAATACGCTTATACTCAACAACAAAAAGAGAAAAATAAGAAAAGATGCCAAGATGGAAAAGAGTCAAGACACTCACCGATCTATCGGGGTCCACTTCTGTATGCAAGCAGAGCACTGCTCCGAATCGGCATGCATACACCCTCCTCCTCGATCCGTCCCCGCGGACGTACGTGAAATCCGGCCCCGCATCGGAACCTCTCGGGAGCCTCGCGGGCGCCCTCTCTCTCTCCCGCGCGCACTGCGGCGTCCTCGCCTTCCTCCTCACGAAGGCCCCGTACTCCTCTCCATACAAAATGAACTCCTCGGCGCCGACACCGCCAAGGCATCTCTCGAAGTCAAGCACATCCATGTCCCGGAATCAAGCATCCCAAAGGGAGGGTCCCTCGGAGCCACGGGAAGCACACCGAGGCCATCTTTGCCCGAGGAAGACCCGCTCTCCCATATACATGACATCACAAGTCAAGCCCCGCAAAGATCTTCCGCCGCCGTCACCTCGGGAGCCCTCAAACTCATCGCCCTCATACCTAGCCCAAGGGAACAAGACGAACCCCTCCGGGCTATCCCTCTCCAGACAGCTCACCGCACATCCCCGTAGGCGATGGTGAGCTTCCCCGCTGGTCCTCCTCTTCCTCGCCGTACGAGCCCAAAGCATAGCAGGTACGCAAAGCAATGTACCCTGGGATCTCTATCCCACGGGAAGCACCGGAAAACCTCATAAAACCACACTCGTGACAAAAACAGAGAAGGCTCAAGCAAAAGACAATGGAGAAATGACAGATCGCTAAATCAAAAACAAAGAATAAACTCATACCTCCAGAGCAAAGTCAAACAGCCAACGAACCGGCCACACCCCGCTAAACCGGTCCAAGGAGAAGTAGAGCTCACCCAAGCCTCGCCTCGCCCCAAGCAATGTCACGAGACCCTATCCAGGTCAATCAAGCTTTCCAACGTAGCAAAGGGAGCTGCGGTCGCGTGGTTCGAGAACAAGTTCTCGACAGGCATACCACAAAAAGGAGCGCGCCAGCCGCTCCGCCGTCACCCGGCTTCTGTACCGGATGTAGGCCCCAATACCGGCCGTGATCCTCGGCTCACGTCGCTATACAACATCCCTGTGCCCTCGCGAGGACGAGGCTCAAAGCCCGGCCAGCTCGGTCAACACATCATCGCCTATCATATCCCTCCACCGCACCTTAGGCCCTCCTTTGAAGGAAAGCCGGTGATCGCAAAGAAAGTCGGTGAGGGCGTCACCGTCACCTCTCCCGGCCTCGGATGGAAGGTGTGGGTGGTATCCCACCGCACTCGAAAGGCCAAGGAAGACGCTCTTGTTCTTCCTCGTATCGAAACTCCGCCGGGTTCTCGACGAACACCCCTGTGCCGAAGCGTAGACCGGCCTCCGGGGACTCGGCCTACCGTCCACGGAAATATCGTGCATCCGCCGCCATTGGGCTTCAACAATGCCTCGAGCGATCCCCGAGTCTTCATCCTCTCGGCCTTCCTCGCCATAAGCCCCGCATCCCGCAGTAAACACAAAGAAAGGTACGTCAATCACAAAGATTTCTAATATAAAGGCACATATAACCCGTCACAAAACACGGCACATATATTGCACATAATTGTCACATACATCATGCATATAATTTTTCCCATGCGCCGTCACAAAAACACGGCACACACTCGTACACATTTTCTCAAAAGAAAAAGGGGGGGATTAAACCCTACACGACACATTTTCAAAAGAGATCCGTCCCAACACGGCAAAGGCACATATAACCCGTCACAAAAACATGGCACATATTGCACATATTTTCCCCACAGAGTCCGTCACCCAAAAACACGGCACACACTATATAGCACATTTTTAAAAGAAAAATCCGTCCCTACACGGCACACACTTTCACATATAACCCGTCACAAAACACGGCACATGTCACATTTTTTCACAAAAATTATCACTACACGATAATTTTTCTCACAATGTACATACATAAATAGCATTAGGTACAAAACACCAAAGCATGCAATTCACTAGATAGGCACTTTATTTTCACAAATAAGAGCTAATCTACACATTTCTGCACAAAATACACATACCCACAATTTTTACATGTCCATTTTCAACAATTCATCAAGAATTTCACAAAAAGGCATAATAAAAAAAAATATAACAAAAAATTCAAAAATGCGAAAAACTAAAACCTAGTTCTAGCATTCAAAAATTCGAGCAGGGAATCAAAACGGAACAGATTTCTTACCTCCCCGACGTTCATAGAGCGACGATTGTGCACCTCCGGATTCGGATACAAGACATCCGGGTTCTTCGAAGATGGAACGAACGAAATCCAATTCCTTTGAAGCTCCATCCGTTGCTCGACCACCTCTTGACTGCGTTGACGACGACTCCTTCGAGATCCCTCCGCCATTACAAGCAATTCAAGCTAAGAAAAATGGAAGATTTTGGACAAAAATGGAGTTTTCTCTCTTTCTCTCTCGCTGGTTCACGCACTGGAAATGGGAAATGAAGAGGTTGCCTCGGAATTTAAACCCGGTCAAAACACAGGAAGCTGTGAAAAACCAAAGTGGTCAAAATGCGGACCTCTTTGCATCCAGGTTGGTCCGTACGGACCTCTTTGCAAAGGGTGGCCAAATTACTTTCCTGCCCTTATAATCTTTGCCCCTGGCTGTCCTAAGGCCTTTTCCAGCAAATCCAAGTGCAGAATGGTCCCTAACCCTTCAATTCAACCACCGCCCACTCCAACGGCAATTCAACCACCGGCCGGTCCTCGCCCACTCCAACGGCAATTCAACCACCGCCCGCTCAACGGCAATTCAAGAAGCTCAACGGCAATTCAAGAAGGAGCCAACACCTCCCAGCACGAATCCCAAGGCACAAGACGCCTCCAAACACTCCACGGCAATCCAACCACCGCCCGCTCAACGGCAATTCAGGAAGGAGCCAACACCTCCCAGCACGAATCCCAAGGCACGAGACGCCTCCAAAACGCCCGACGGCAATTCAAGAAGGAGCCAACACCTCCCAGCACGAATCCCAAGGCACGAGACGCCTCCAAAACGCCCGACGGCAATTCAAGAAGGAGCCAACACCTCCCAGCACGAATATCAAGGCACAAGACGCCTCCAAACGCTCAACGACAACTCAACCACTGGAGGTCCGAAGTCATCTTCCCAATGTAAAAGGGCCCCCTACTGTGGTCAGCGCATCCCCAAAGAATTCAAGCACCGGCCGTCGACGTAAGACCGGTCCTCGCCCACTTCAACGGCAGCGCAAGCACCGGCCATCAAAGTAAGCCCGAGCTCCTCCCCAACAAGTCAAAGGGAAGTCATACAAGACTGCATATCCCCAGCACTGATCATCATCCTTGCCCACTCAACGGCAAAACAAGCACAAAAAGGAGCCAACACCTCCGAGTACAAGTCCCAAGGCACGAAGCGCCTCCAAAATGCCAAATGGGGAAGCAATCACCGGCCGTCATCCTTGCCCACTTCAACGGCAACGCAAGCACCGGCAGTCATCGTAAGTCCAACCTTCTACTCAACATGCAAAAACACAAAGGCATCTACGCCTCTCGAAGCACAAGGCGGCCCACGCTCCACTGGCTGCGGCTAGAAGACGATTCAAAGTCCTCGCGCATTACATCAACTGCGGCTAGAAGACGATTCAAAGTCCTCGCGCATTACATCAACTGCGGCTAGAAGACGATTCAAAGTCCTCGCGCATTACATCAACTGCGGCTAGAAGACGATTCAAAGTCCTCCAGCGTCACATCAACCGCCGCCAGATGACGATTCAAAGTCCTCCAGCGTGGCACCAACCGCCGCCAAAAGACGATTCAAAGTCCTCCAGCGTGGCACCAACCGCCGCCAGAAGACGATTCAAAGTCCTCCCGCGTGGCACCAACCGCCGCCAGAAGACGATTCAAAGTCCTCCCGCGTGGCACCAACCGCCGCCAGAAGACGATTCAAAGTCCTCCCGCGTGGCACCAACCGCAACCAGAAGACGATTCAAAGTCCTCCAGCGTGGCACCAACCGCCGCCAGATGACGATTCAAAGTCCTCCAGCGTGGCACCAACCGCAATCAGAAGACGATTCAAGTCCTCACTCTATCTCCGGCCCGGAAGGCCTTAAACCACCCGATTAGGAAAATCGTAAAATTTCCATCCTAGGACACCACCACGTCCTCACAATTGACCTCGGCGGTCACCACATCCCAGGACACCACCACGTCCTCACAATTGACCTCGGCGGTCACACAACACTTCAAGGCACCACCACGCCCGCACTCACAAATTCACGACCTCTGAACTATGACCAGGCTTGATTCCCGCCAGGGATACGTAGGAATCCTATCACAGGGTCCAGCCATCGACCTATGCGGTCACCCAGGACACCACCACGTCCTTACCACTGACCTCGGCGGTCACACGACACTTCAGGGCACCACCACGCCCGCATTCACAAAGCACTCACCCCACACCCGAACTACGACTGGGCTTGATTCCCGCTAGGGATACGTAGGAATCCTATCACAGGTCCACTTATCGACCTAAACGGTCACACAAAAGGACACCACCACGTCCTCACATTGACCCTCACTTCGGCCACTTCCTCTCCCAGCACGCGATCCAGATTAGGACCCTTATCTTATCGGCGACCCCACTTCTTTCATAAGTGACGTCGTCGAGGGGCTTCTGTAAGTACCCCAATCTGGATCACCCCCTTTCAAACACACGGGAAACACCGCAGACTCATCAACGTAGTCTCGGAGACCTCTCTCACTCAAAACCCTCTCAAAACCCTCTCAAAACCCTCTCAAACCCCCAACCAAACCAAGGGAGGAGCCTTCTTGGATAAAAGGGACAAAGGACCTTTTGGGAATTTTCAGGAAATCGGAAAAGCAATTAAGGTCCAAAATGCGGACCTCTTTGTTTCAATGATTACTAAATCCCCTTAAAGTCCACAATATTCCCTCAAATCCCGGAAGAAATGATTACCCAAATGCATGGTTGGTCCGTACGGACCTCTTTGCATGCTGAGTTGGTCCGTACGGACCTTCTTGCATAGGGGACATCATCATTCCAGAATATTCACCATCATTGCAGATTCCCTCAAATCGAGGAAATCCAAAATTCTGGATAACCAAGAAGGTCCGTACGGACCTCTTTGCTCCGAAATTTTTACTATAAATAGAGGGCTCCCCCTCCCTCATTTTTGAGACCTCCCTCTTCTCTCTTCCTCCCTTAGCCTTCTGGCTCCCCTCTAAGTCCTCTCGAGGCACTCCCGGCCCCTTTCGGATCCTTCCGAGGCCTTCCGAGCTCCCTTGTGGTGCTCCGAAGCCTCCCCGAGCGCTCCCGAGACGCTCCCGCGCTGCCCCGAGGCACTCTCGAGGTACTCTGAGGCCCCTCGTGGTACTCCGAGGCCTTGCCTGGTCTTTCCACGGTGTCCCGACTCTTTCCGAGTCAAACCGACGATCCCAAACCACGCCGAAACTCTGCCCGAGTGACTCCTGCCACTACAACGCACGCCGAACCTCTGCCCGAGTGATCCCGACGATCCCCACGCACGCCGAACCTCTGCCCGAACGCAGCCTACAACCTCAACTCACGCCGAAACTCTGTCCGCAGACAACCGGTCCCTCCCGAAGCAATCCCGATCCGTACCGGAACGCTACTCCGGCCTCAAACACCATTCCCCAGCGGAAGACAGACGCGAACCAACATTGGTAAGGTTTCCTTCCATTACTATTTCAATACATTTTCATACATAGCATACAATGTAGACATCCGATACAGCATGCATTTTTAAAAGCACACACACACACACACAACATTTAAAGGATATTAGGGGTATCCGAAAGACTCGTTTTACGAGGCTACTCGGGTGAGCTCTAATATTCTAATATTCTCTTCCCGGGGAGTCATCTGACCTCCGAACTCAAAATCACATCACACAAAAACAGTTTAAAATTATCTTTAAACTGATGCCCTTTTTCAATGTTTTGGGCTTAATAAAAACGGCGTGGCGACTCTACAAAAAACAAAAAGCGGCGAGACCCGTCGCTCCAACGCGAAAGATGCCAGATGCCGGGGCCGCGAGGCCTATTCGGATCCGGGTAATTTCACCATCGAACCCACATCTCGACAGAGCCGCTTTCCTCGTCGAAAGAGCCAATGCCCTCCACGAGCTCATACAAATTCAGGATGAGCTAATCAAAATGGCTGAGGGACAACCCCCTCAAGCATCTCACCACGTTGTCTCGTCGAGGAGGAGAACCCAGAGGGGGAATAATGGTCGTTGCGAAGGAACTGTCGCTGAAAATGAACGGATTGTGCCACAACTTGATCTCCGAGAACATCTCAACCAAAGACGAAGTGAGGGAATCCCGTCACAACGATAACGGGACGAGGCAGATGGAGAGCCTCGTCGATCTTTAGCCAATGAGAATCCTGCATAGAACCAAGTTGTTCGTGGTCGGCAAATGACCCCGTCGTTGCGTAATGAACGAGCCCCAAGTTATAGAGAAATGACGCGCACTCCCCCTCGTCGTGAACAGGAGCAGTCGCGATCATATAGACCGTCTCCATCACGAAGCAACAGGAGAGAGAGAACTCTCTCTCGACGACTCTCCCCCTCTGAGAGGCAACGGTCGAACACCATTGCCCGGGGGCCTCGTCGTGATAGGGTTCCTCCCACCAGCCCAGCAGGAGATGTGGATATGAAAGAATTTCTGAGACTCAAACGACAGGTTGAGGGGTTAACAGCCAAGAGAAACAATGTGGATAGTGACGACTCAGAAGATGATGTTGGCACAATGAAGCCATTGGCACCCTGGATGTTGGAGACGGGACCACCGGAACCAGGATTTAAACTTCCTGATTTAAAGCAATATGATGGATCGACGAGCGCGTTGGATCACATGCAGCATCTCGAAGCTCAGATGTATGTGGCGTCCAGAGCTTTAGGACACGACGACGTGATGTGCAAGGCTCTCATGAGCACGCTGACTAACGCCGCTCTACGGTGGTTTAGAGGCCTCCCAAAAGGGAGCATTGAGTCATGGAAACAGATGAGGAAAAAATTCTTGGGGAGAATTGCAACAGCAGGAGACCGTCGTAAAACCGTCAACGACCTCATCAACATAACCCAAGGAGCCAATGAAAGCTCCATGAGTTAGTTCAAAAGGTTCAAAAAGCTGGTAGATCAGATCGACGAAGATCTGACTGATAGAGAAATTATGAACTGCTTCCGACATGGTATTATTTCTTCTACTCTGGACTACGAGTTACAAGTCCATCCAGCCAAATCTCGAAAGGATCTCTATGCCAAAGCATATGCTGTAGCCGAGGCTGAGGAGAGAAAGTTACAAAGGGAAGGAAAGGCCGTCGACGATGGTGAGACGGCGAAGTCAAAAAAGGATAAGGCTGGAGAGAAAGGGAAAAACAAGCAAGGAAAAGCTGAAAAGGTTCCAGACTCGTACACTCCCCTGACGGTATCACGGGCTGAAATTTTGAGCAATGTAGATTTTGGCCCGACACCAAAGATGATCCCCAATGGAAAGGGGAAGAAAAATATGAATAAATATTGTGAGTACCATCGAGATAAGGGACATGACACGGAAGAATGCTTCAGTTTGAAGAAAATTATTCAAAGGTGGATTGACGATGGTCAGCTGAAACAATATGTAAGGAAGGATCGTCAAGCAGCCAACACTCGAGCTGCTAACAACGACCCTCCTGAGAGGCAACCACGGATGGTCCTGGTCATCTCTCAAGAAACAAGCAAAAATTAGATCAAGAGCGCCATCTACCACCTGAAAAAAGCCCCTTATGTCCCCCAAAAATCTTAGATCCCAAATGATGTGATAAGTTTCTACCCCTACGAGCTATCAGCCAATCCCTTGACTCGTCAACAAACACTAATCATCCCCGGTTTCATCGACAATTGTGAATCGAGGCGGATTCTGATTGATACTGGGGCGGCCAAAGATATCTTGTTCTACAATGTCTATCAGCGGATGGGTTTACCCGATAGCCGCCTAAGTCCCTACTTAGGTCGTCTAGAGGGATTCACCAACCACAGGGTAGACGCAAAGGGTCAGATTGATCTTCCCGTCGACATTGGAGACCACCCGTTGAGAACCATTCAAACCGTAACTTTTATTGTGATTGATGTCATCAGCGACTACCATACGATTCTCGGCCAACCTGGCCAAGCCGCCTTAGGGATCTTCGCTTCAGTCCCTCATCAAAGAATTAAATTTCCTACGCGCTCGGGAATTGGATGTGTGCTGGGGACGGCCCCAGAATTCTTGGAGCATGTTTTGAAGGCAAAGCGGACTGTTGAAATAGACGACCCTGATCAAATTGTGAAGTTCTCTAAGTCGGTCAAACAAACGACGACCTCTTATTCCAATGTTTCCACCATCAAGTGTATGGATGACACAGAAGCCTTTGCTGAAAAATTCATGGACGACCAAGCTGTAGCTCCGCAACTTTTGGTCACCCATGAATCGGGGGCCGGGCTAGATAAGCTGATTAAAGACGAGGTCCCAGACCTCACCCCCGAAGCAAGAAAGAAAATCAAAGAGATTGTTATTGAATCCATGGATTTTAGAGACGATGCTCCTGAAATGAAGCTGGCCGACGAGCTAACCGAGCTAATCATCAACCCAGACTATCCAGAGCAGAAGATTAAACTGGGGTCTCAGTTATCTACTGAGGAGAGGGAAGATATAATCTCCCTACTTAAAAAAAACCTCGACGTCTTTGCCTGGAGAGTTGAAGACATGAAGGGTATCAGAGAGGATGTGGCCGTCCATAGGCTCGGAGTGAATCCCACGATGAAATTCAAGGAGCAAAGGTGCCGAATTTTTTCAACAGAGAAGGAAGTGGCTATAAAGAAAGAGATTGAGAAGCTTTCGAGTGCTGGTATTATCGTGGACGCTGGGTTCACGACGTGGTTGGCTAATGTGGTTCTGGTCAAAAAACCCAATGGAAAGTGGAGGCTGTGCATTGATTTCACCGACCTGAATTTGGCATGCCCAAAAGATAGTTACCCCCTGCCCAGAATCGACAAGCTCGTTGATTCTGTTGCTGGTCATACGACCTTGAGCTTTCTGGACACGTATTCTGGCTATCATCAAATCAAGATGGCCAAAGAAGACATTCCAAAGACGCCCTTCCAGGCCGCAGGGGGAACCTATTGCTATACAAAGATGCCCTTTGGGCTAAAAAATGCCAGAGCAACATATCAGAGGATGATCAATAAGGTCTTCAAAGGAAAGCTCGGTGACAACTTGGAGGCATATATCGACGACATGGTCGTCAAGTCGAGAAAGAGGAAGCATGTAAACGACCTCCAACAAACCTTCACTAACCTACAAGCAAACGATATGGTTCTCAACCCGGCCAAGTGTGTATTTGGAGTCGCCGCATGAAAATTCTTGGGATTCATGCTTTCACAGCGGGGAATTGAAGCCAACCCCGAAAAGATTAAGGCTCTGATTGACATGGATGAACCTACGAACATCAAGGAAGTCCAACGGCTTAATGGACGAGTGGCGGCCTTGGGTCGTTTCATTTCAAAGGCCGCCGAAAGATCGCTTCCCTTTTTCAAAGCTCTCCGTGGTGCCAAAATTTTTGAATGGACAGAGGAATGTTCTAAGTCATTCAATCAGCTTAAGGAATACCTGGGCTCCCCGCCACTCCTCAGTAGCCCCGTTGCAGGGGAAGAGTTATTTGTATACCTCTCGGCGAGTGACAAGGCTGTCGCCGCCGTAATGGTAAGAGAGGAGGACGGGATACAGAGGCCAGTGTATTATGTAAGCAAGGCTTTGTCAGATGTGGAAACCCGTTACTTCAACGCTGAGAAAATAGTGTATGCTCTCGTCATTGCAGCACGAAAGCTACAAGCCTATTTCTCCGCCCATCCCATCATTGTATATACAAATGCCCCACTGTGCAAGATCTTGCATCGCCCCGGGAGCTCCGGTCGTCTGCTGAATTGGAGCATTGAACTGACGGAGTTTGACATCCAGTATGTGGCGAGGAAGACCTTACAAGCCCAGGCCCTGGATGATATCCTAGTTGAGACGTCGTTCAGCATTGACGACGATCAAAGGCCGCCACAAAAGATGAACAAGGGCAAACAGGTCGACGACAAGCCGGAGGAATTGATCTTGCCCGTTGGATGTTGGAAGGTTTTTTCAGATGGATCGGCAACGAGAGATCTTAGTGGGGCTGGAATTGTGCTCGTCGAACCAGAAAGTAACACGGTTTTTGAATAAGTGTTGAGGTTCAAATTTCAAGCATCAAACAACCAGGCGGAGTATGAAGCACTTGTAGCAGCGATTGAGTACGCTAAGTGTTCCGGGGCTACTAAGATTGTAGCTTTCTGTGTTTCTCAAATAATTGTAAACCAAGTTCGTGGAGACTACCAGGTCGTCGACTCCACCCTGCAGAAGTATCATACCTTGGTCGGCGAGTTAATTCAGGTGCTAGAGTTTTGGGCCATCCAGAGAATAGCCAGAGAAGATAATGAACACGCCGACCTACTTTCTAAGTTAGCCACTGATCAATTGCCAGAGGATGAACATGGCCACCACCTGGCCTATCTCGAATAGCCGGCCTACGATCGAGTGAAGGTTATGTGTGTGGGAGACGGCCCAAGATGTTGGATTGACAACCTAAAGGCATTTATTGAGAAGGACGAGCTACCATCTAATGAAGTGTTGGCGCGACAAATCAAGAGGAAGGCCGCCCGTTTCTCAGTCGTAGAGGGTGAACTTTATAGACGATCCATCACCGGACCCTTCTTGAAGTGTGTCCACCACGACAAAGTGGTAAAGTTGCTTTTTGAAGTGCACCAAGGTGAGTGCGGGGGCCATCCTGGGCCCGTACATTGGCGAGATAAGGCGATCGCATGGGATATTACTGGCCCCATCTTTGAGAAGATGCAAAGCAATTCGTGAAGAAATGTGACACTTGCCAACGGTTCGCCGACCTCCCAAAGCTTTCGACGACATAGCAGACCCCAGTTATGGCAGCATGGCCATTTGACTTGTGGGGTGTTGACCTGATTGGGCCTTTCCGCGAGGCGAGGAGGAGTGAAGTATGTGATAGTAGCAATGGATTACTTCTCAAAATGGGTTGAAGCCAAAGCCCTGAACAAGATAACAGAAAACAATGCCCTAAGCTTTATCCACGATTCGATATGGTGCCGCTTTGGGATCCCAAGAGTAAATGTTTCTGACAACGACCTACAGTTTTCACGGAAGTTTGAACAAGACTTGAATAGAATGGGCGTCAAGCATTCCAAGTCATCTGTTGCCTATCCCCAAGGCAATGGACAAGCTGAAGCAGCAAACAAGCTCGTCTTGGCGGCTTTGTGTAAAAATCTTGAAGGACGGGACATAAGATGGTTGGACGAACTCCCTTCAGCTCTCTGGGCAGTCTGCACAACCACCCGGGGGCCTACGGGGGAAACCCCATTTGCTTTGGCCTATGTGTAAGTTCCCAAATCCGAATCGTCAAAATCCGTTAAAAGTTAACCGGAATCCGTTAACTGGCCCGCTCCAGGTTAACCGGAACCCGTTAAGCTCCCCGTTGCCAAGCCAACGAGACATCTCGGGACTTCCCCGAGCATCCCAACGTCGAAGCGTACTCAACACACGTCGTCGCACGTAAAAGTACGGCTTTCCCTGAAAAATACACTTTTCGGCACTTTTCGGGGGCGTTTCAGACATTTTCTGGACTGTTATTTTAAAAACGGACAAAACCGGGAAATAATGGCACAAATTCCCATGGCTTGTCTCTCTACCTATCCAGAATTGAGTGTCGGCCTTGGGTCGTTTCATTTCAAAGTCCGCCGAAAGATCGCTTCCCTTTTTCAAAGCTCTCAGTGGTGCCAAAATTTTTGAATGGACAGAGGAATGTTCTAAGTCATTCAATAAGCTTAAGGAATACTGGGCTCCCGCCACTCCTCGGTAGCCCGTTCTGGGGAAGAGTTATTTGTATACCTCTCGGCGAGTGACAGAGTATGTCGCCGCCGTAATGGTAAGAGAGGAGGACGGGATACAGAGGCCCGTGTATTATGTAAGCAAGGCTTTGTCAGATGTGGAAACCCGTTACTTCAACGGCGAGAAAATAGCGTATGCTCTCGTCATTGCGGCCACGAAAGCTACGAGCCTATTTCTCCGCCCATCCCATCATTGTATATCAAATGCCCCTTAGCTATGCAGATCTTGCATCGCCCCGAGAGCTCCGATCGTCTGCTGAATTGGAGCATTGAGCCGCGGAGTTTGACATCCGGTATGTGGCGAGGAAGACCTTACAAGCCCAGGCCTAGGCTGATTTCCTAGTTGAGGCGTCGTTCAGCATTGACGACGATCAAAGGCCGCCACAAAAGATGAACAAGGGCAAGCAGGTCGACGACAAGCTGGAGGAATTGATCTTGCCCGTTGGATGTTGGAAGGTTTTTTCAGATGGATCGGCAACGAGAGATCTTAGTGAAATTTGGAATTGTGCTCGTCGAACCGAGGAAAGTAACACGGTTTTCGAATAAGTGTTGAGGTTCAAATTTCAAGCATCAAACAGCCAGACGGAGTATGAAGCACTTGCTTAGCGATTGAGTACGCTAAGTGTTCCGGGGCTACTAAGATTGTAGCTTTCTGTGATTCTCAACTAATTGTAAACCAAGTTCGTGGAGACTACCAGGTCGTCGACTCCACCCTGCAGAAGTATCATACCTTGGTCGGCGAGTTAATTCAGGGGCTAGAGTTTTGGGCCATCCAGAGAATAGCCAAAGAAGATAATGAACACGCCGACCTACTTTCTAAGTTAGCCACTGATCAATTGCCAGAGGATGAACATGGCCACCACCTGGCCTATCTCGAACAGCCGGCCTACGATCGAGTGAAGGTTATGTGTGTGGGAGACGACCCAAGATGTTGGATTGACAACCTAAAGGCATTTATTGAGAAGGACGAGCTACCATCTAATGAAGTGTTGGCGTGACAAATCAAGAGGAAGGCCGCCCGTTTCTCAGTCGTAGAGGGTGAGCTTTATAGATGATCCATCACCGGACATTTCTTTGAAGTGTGTCCACCACGACAAAGTGGTAAAGTTTGCTTTTGAAGTGCACCAAGGTGAGTGCAGGGGCCATCCTGGGGCCCGTACATTGGCAGATAAGCTGATCACCATGGGATATTACTGGCCCCATCTTTGAGAAGATGCAAAGCAATTTGTGAAGAAATGTGACACTTGCCAACGGTTCGCCGACCTCCCAAAGCTTCCGATGACATAGTAGACCCCAGTTATGGCAGCATGGCCATTTGACATGTGGGGTGTTGACCTGATTGGGCCTTTCCCACAGGCCAAGGGAGGAGTGAAGTATGTGATAGTGGCAATGGAATACTTCTCAAAATGGGTTGAAGCCAAAGCCCTGAACAAGATAACAGAAAACAATGCCCTAAGCTTTATCCACGATTCGATATGGTGCCGCTTTGGGATCCCAAGAGTAAATGTTTCTGACAACTACCTACAGTTTTCACGGAAGTTTGAACAAGACTTGAATAGAATGGGCGTCAAGCATTCCAAGTCATCTGTTGCCTATCCCCAAGGCAATGGACAAGCTGAAGCAGCAAACAAGCTCGTCTTGGCGGCTTTGTGTAAAAAATCTTGAAGGACGGGACACAAGAGGATGAACATGGCCACCACCTGGCCTATCTAGAATAGCCGGCCTACGATCGAGTGAAGGTTATGTGTGTGGGAGACGGCCCAAGATGTTGGATTGACAACCTAAAGGCATTTATTGAGAAGGACGAGCTACCATCTAATGAAGTGTTGGCGTGACAAATCAAGAGGAAGGCCGCCCGTTTCTCAGTCGTAGAGGGTGAACTTTACAGATGATCCATCACCAGACCACTGCTGAAGTGTGTCCACCCTGACAAAGTGGTAAAGCTGCTTTTTGAAGTGCACCAAGGTGAGTGCGGGGGCCATCCTGGGGCCCGTACATTGGCAGATAAGCTGATCACCATGGGATATTACTGGCCCCATCTTTGAGAAGATGCAAAGCAATTCGTGAAGAAATGTGACACTTGCCAACGGTTCGCCGACCTCCCAAAGCTTTCGACGACATAGCAGACCCCAGTTATGGCAGCATGGCCATTTGACTTGTGGGGTGTTGACCTGATTGGGCCTTTCCCACAGGCCAAGGGAGGATTGAAGTATGTGATAGTGGCAATGGATTACTTCTCAAAATGGGTTGAAGCCAAAGCCGTGAACAAGATAACAGAAAACAATGCCCTAAGCTTTATCCACGATTCGATATGGTGCCGCTTTGGGATCCCAAGAGTAAATGTTTCTGACAATGACCTACAGTTTTCACGGAAGTTTGAACAAGACTTGAATAGAATGGGCGTCAAGCATTCCAAGTCATCTGTTGCCTATCCCCAAGGCAATGGACAAGCTGAAGCAGCAAACAAGCTCGTCTTGGCGGCTTTGTGTAAAAATCTTGAAGGACGGAACACAAGATGGTTGGACGAACTCCCTTCAGCTCTCTGGGCAGTCTGCACAACCACCCGGGGGCCTACGGGGGAAACCCCATTTGCTTTGGCCTATGTGTAAGTTCCCAAATCCGAATCGTCAAAATCCGTTAAAAGTTAACCGGAATCCGTTAACTGGCCCGCTTCAGGTTAACCGGAACCCGTTAAGCTCCCCGTTGCCAAGCCAACGAGACATCTCGGGACTTCCCCGAGCATCCCAACGTCGAAGCGTACTCAACACACGTCGTCGCACGTAAAAGTACGGCTTTCCCTGAAAAATACACTTTTCGGCACTTTTCGGGGGCGTTTCAGACATTTTCTGGACTGTTATTTTAAAAACGGACAAAACCGGGAAATAATGGCACAAATTCCCATGGCTTGTCTCTCTACCTATCCAGAATTGAGTGTCGGCCTTGGGTCGTTTCATTTCAAAGTCCGCCGAAAGATCGCTTCCCTTTTTCAAAGCTCTCCGTGGTGCCAAAATTTTTGAATGGACAGAGGAATGTTCTAAGTCATTCAATAAGCTTAAGGAATACCTGGGCTCCCCGCCACTCCTCAGTAGCCCCGTTACAGGGGAAGAGTTATTTGTATACCTCTCGGCGAGTGACAAGGCTGTCGCCGCCGTAATGGTAAGAGAGGAGGACGGGATACAGAGGCCCGTGTATTATGTAAGCAAGGCTTTGTCAGATGTGGAAACCCGTTACTTCAACGCTGAGAAAATAGCGTATGCTCTCGTCATTGCAGCACGAAAGCTACGAGCCTATTTCTCCGCCCATCCCATCATTGTATATACAAATGCCCCACTGTGCAAGATCTTGCATCGCCCCGAGAGCTCCGATCGTCTGCTGAATTGGAGCATTGAACTGACGGAGTTTGACATCCAGTATGTGGCGAGGAAGACCTTACAAGCCCAGGCCCTAGCTGATTTCCTAGTTGAGACGTCGTTCAGCATTGACGACGATCAAAGGCCGCCACAAAAGATGAACAAGGGCAAAGCGAGTCGGCAAAGTGGAGGAATTGATCTTGCCCGTTGGATGTTGGAAGGTTTTTTCGGATGGATCGGCAACGAGAGAGATCTTAGTGGGGGTTTGGAATTGTGCTCGTCGAACCAGAAAGTAACACGGTTTTCGAATAAGTGTTGAGGTTCAAATTTCAAGCATCAAACAACCAGACGGAGTATGAAGCACTTGTAGCAGCGATTGAGTACGCTAAGTGTTCCGGGGCTACTAAGATTGTAGCTTTCTGTGATTCTCAACTAATTGTACACCAAGTTCGCGGAGACTACCAGGTCGTCGACTCCACCTGCGAGAAGTATCATACCTTGGTCGGCGAGTTAATTCGGGGGCTAGAGTTTTGGGCCATCCGAGAGAATAGCCGAGAGAAGATAATGAACACGCCGACCTACTTTCTAAGTTAGCTTGATCAATTGCGAGAGGATGAACATGGCCACCACCTGGCCTATCTCGAACAGCCGGCCTACGATCGAGTGAAGGTTATGTGTGTGGGAGACGGCCCAAGATGTTGGATTGACAACCTAAAGGCATTTATTGAGAAGGACGAGCTACCATCTAATGAAGTGTTGGCGCGACAAATCAAGAGGAAGGCCGCCCGTTTCTCAGTCGTAGAGGGTGAACTTTATAGATGATCCATCACCAGACAGCTATTGCGGTGTGTCACCCCGATAAAGTGGTAAAATTTTGCTTTTTGAAGTGCACCAAGGTGAGTGTGGGGGCCATCCTGGGCCCGTACATTGGCAGATAAGCTGATCACCATGGGATATTACTGGCCCCATCTTTGAGAAGATGCAAAGCAATTTGTGAAGAAATGTGACACTTGCCAACGGTTCGCCGACCTCCCAAAGCTTCCGATGACATAGCAGACCCCAGTTATGGTAGCATGGCCATTTGACATGTGGGGTGTTGACCTGATTGGGCCTTTCCACGAGGCGAGGAGGAGTGAAGTATGTGATAGTGGCAATGGAATACTTCTCAAAATGGGTTGAAGCCAAAGCCCTGAACAAGATAACAGAAAACAATGCCCTAAGCTTTATCCACGATTCGATATGGTGCCGCTTTGGGATCCCAAGAGTAAATGTTTCTGACAACGGCCTACAGTTTTCACGGAAGTTTGAACAAGAGTTGAACCGAATGGGCGTCAAGCATTCCAAGTCATCTGTTGCCTATCCCCAAGGCAATGGACAAGCTGAAGCAGCAAACAAGCTCGTCTTGGCGGCTTTGTGTAAAAATCTTGAAGGACGGGACACAAGATGGTTGGACGAACTCCCTTCAGCTCTCTGGGCAGTCCGCACAACCACCCGGGGGCCTACGGGGGAAACCCCATTTTCTTTGGCCTATGTGTAAGTACCCAAATCCGAATCGTCAAAATTCGTTAAAAGTTAACCGGAATCCGTTAACTGGCCCGCTCCCGATTAACCGGAACCCGTTAAGCTCCCCGTTGCCAAGCCAACGAGACGTCCCGGGACTGCCCCGAGCATCCCAACATCGAAGCGTACTCAACACACGTCGTCACACGTAAAAGTACGGCTTTCCCTGAAAAATGCACTTTTCGGCACTTTCAGGGCGTTTCGGACATTTTACAGCATTATTTTAAAAACGGACAAACCCGGGAAATAATGGCACAAATTCCCATGGCCTGTGAGTCACAGGGACACGTGGCTCACATGCCACAGCTCCCCCATCACCTTTCAATTAAATTCAGAGTGAAAAGACAAAAATACCCCTGGTATGCAGTCTCGGTCCCGGTAGGACTCATTTGCAAGAAATCTGGGAATTGCCAAAGGAAGCCCCTCCAATTTCCAAAGTTTCACAAAACCCCACGATTTCACCCTAAGTCCGTCCGGACTCATGCTTTGAAATTTTACCTATAAATACGAGTACATCAAAGCCATTTAGAACAATAAAAACTCACTCCATTTTCACCCTAAGCCACGGCCTAAACTGGTTCCACTCTCCCCGAGCCCTAATTTTACCTCGTTTTGCGTGAAAACTCCGTATTTCAATCAAATACGACCCCCGCCACCTCAAAACACCGTTTCAAACACACTTTCGTATCCTGTATACACCCCCCGAGCCAAAAGAGCCGACCCTAGCCATAGGTAGCTCCCTCTCTCTCTAAAAATCTCGTTCGGAGTCTCGATTTACGCACCAGATCGCTACAACCATTTCGGACGACTTCGTTGAAATGTAGACGCCTCCGTCTAACTGGGGTCAGATACGTTTTAGTCCGCTATCCTCTTCTCTTCCCGTAATAGATGTAATCTCGGGTTAAAACGGCGTTTCGACCCCGTTAGTTTACTTTTATGTCATTTACCAATTTGGATCGTTTGATCCGTCGATAAATCATTTAAATTCTGTCATTTACAAATTCCGGACTGTTTGATCCGTCGAACGTCATTTACTTTCATGCAACTTTACAATTCAGTCGTTTGGCTCGTCGATCGTACTTACAATCCCGAGCCGTTTGGCTCGTCGATCGTACTTTACAATTCCGGATCGTGCGATTCCGTTGATACCGCACTTTAAATATCTTGTCATTTACAAAGTCCGACCCGTTTGGATCGTGATAGTATTTACTTTTCAAAGTCCGAGTCGCAACTCGATTCGTTGATCGCATATCATTTAATGCCTTTTTCCCGTAAAAATGCTAACAATGTAATGCCCGGTTCAAAACCGGAGTTCGACCTTCGAACTCTCTTTCAAAACGCGCGAAATGACGTTTGGCATCCAAATGTTCATCTTCAAACTTAAAAGCCGACTTTTGACATTCAAAAATCATTTAATACGTTTTCCCGTAAAATCGTTAACAATAGATATACCCGGTTCAAAACCGGAGTTCGACCTTCGAACTCTCTTTTCAAAACGCAGCGAAATGACGTTTGGCATCCAAATGTTCATCTTCAAACTTAAGAGCCGACTTTTGACATTCAAAAATCATTTAATACGTTTTTCCCGTAAAATCATTAACAATGTAATGCCCGGTTCAAAACCGGAGTTCGACCTTCGAACTCTCTTTCAAAACGCGCGAAATGACGTTTGGCATCCAAATGTTCATCTTCAAACATAAAAGTCGACTTTTGACATTCAAAAATCATTTAATACGTTTTTTTCCGTAAAATCGTTAACAATGACATGTCCGGTTCAAAACCGGAGTTCGACCTTCGAACTCTCTTTCAAAACGCGCGAAATGACGTTTTGCATCCAAACGCTCATCTTCAAACTCAAAATCCGACGTTTGACATTCAAACGCTCTTTTCTTAAAAGTCAACATTTGACACTTAAGATAAATAGTTAAAATCAGCATTCGCGCCACTTTTCCTAAAACTGCAAAACCGACATTTGTCATTCAAACGCTCGTCTTTTCAAACAAGATCACCTAATCAACGTTTGACATTCAAACCAAGATTAAGCTTGTCATTCAAGCCCCCATTTCAAAATGCAAACACACACACACACGCACACGTTTTCGAGAAAGGTAGAAAGACTCATCATACGAGGCGTTTCGGGTGATCTCAATATACTCTTCCTGAAACGTAACGTGACCTCCAAACCTAACAATCTTTGGTACTAAAAAGCTTTTTACTTGTTTTTGCTGCCAATAAAAATGACCCCCTGTTTTCAAAGCCTTTTTCTAAGTTTTTGCTACCAATAAAAACGACACCTTTTTCAAACAATAGCCGTTTCTCAACGTTTGGGCTCAAAATACAAAAACCGCGTGGCGACTCCTCTTCCTTCCCAAAAAGCGAGGTCTCAGACACCAACCCTCCGCGAAAGACAACCACGTTTCGCGTCGCGCGAAACCCCGGGTAATTTCACTATGGCTCCGAGGCCGTGTCTCCCGCCGAGCTTCAGCTTCCGACTGATCGAGTGGCACTCTACGACATTGAGAAGAACATCCATAACAGACAGGTCGACCTTGACCTCATAGACGAACGACGATTAGACGCTCAATTGAGGATGGAGAATTACAAGAAAAGAACCAAGGCATACCACGACAAGAAGGTGAAGAAAAGAATTTTCAAGGTCGGAGATCACGTCTAGAGAAAATTGAAGCAACGGGCCTCAAAGCCCGCCAGAACAAGCTATCCCCCAATTGGGAGGGGCCTTACATTGCACCAGCGTGGTAAGAGAAGGAACATATCGTCTTGATAGACCAAACGGTGAACAACTCAAGCATCCGTGGCATGCCAATCATCTCACGAAGTATTATTTTTGAGATCGTCGTCAACACTCAGCGCCCTCAGGGCACCTCACTCGTGTTTCTTTATGTAACTTTGTCAAAGGAAATTTTTGAAGTTTTTGGAAGTTTGTAAGGGATAGACTATAAATCCTAGTAGTTTAAAAAGCGATTAGGAGTAAAATCAATGTAAGGTCGTTGTCAACCAAGAAAGTTATCAATGAAAACTCGTCGCTTTGTTGAACATTCACTACAAACTCAAGAAACTTAGATCGGTCGTAGCCAGACTTTGACCTCCACAATCACTTTGATCAAGTATAAAAATCAGTCGAAGCCAAGACTTCGACACTTACACCCATTTTAGCCAAGTATAAAGGTTAGGCGAAGCCAAACTTCGTCGATCGGAATAAGACGAATCGTCTATACGACCTTGCCTCCGAGCAACGATCTATAGACCTTCGTACTATACCTACGAGCCATTGAGAAGTTGAAAAAGCACAAGTATGAATAAAGGTCAGTCGCTTTGAGACGACCAAACAAACTTGTCCTCAAACTTACTCATTTAATAAGTTATCACATGCTATCTACGTTAACATACAAATTAACGAACAGAAAACAAAGGCATTAAATAACTAAAACATCAACCAAATTGTACGACCCCCTCTAAAGAACGAGGAAACGGGTCAATTACATTACAAAATGAAAATTGTTTGAAGCAATGTTTAAAACCAGACAACCAAGGTGGAACATTATTTACAACAACAAACCATTTCAGAAAAATAAATTACTGTGGACAGTCGACACTAGCTGGAGCTTCATCCGGATCAGGACCACCTTCGACGAAATGGGCATAGTAGGCATCGAAGTTCCTTGGGTCGACGGCAGAGGCTAACCACTCGTCCTTCCCATCCCTCTCATCGTCTTCTCTGATGATAAGTAAATCGTTGTCATTATATGGAACGAAAGGATGGACTGAACGAGCTTCCTGGTCATACGACTCCTCTGTACAAAGATCAGCTAGCTTCCTCGTGGAAAGCAAATCCTTGGTCTCTGGATCTATGAGGATGCGCCTAGCCAAATGCTTAGCCCCGTCCTTGAAGAAGCCCCTTGCCTTTTCCGTGATCATTAAGAGGCATTCATTGCTATCCTTGAATTCCTTGACGGCATCCAGTTTGGCTTGGGCCAAGGCAGCCTCATGAGTAGCCTTCATACCTTCAATCTGAGCACAAGCAGCGTCGAGATCGGCCTTCATCTTCCTAAACTTATTCTCAGCTGCCTTAAGACCGGTCGTCAGAATCGTTCCATCTTTCTCCAACTTGGCTTTTTCCGCCTTCAAGGTGTCAATCTCCTTCAACGCCCCGTCCTTCTGGTTCATTAAAGACTCGTAGGAAACAGTTAGCTCACCTACGTTGGTCTCAGCCTCCTTGAGCTTCTGCTCAGCCGTCTCCTTAGCCCCAACAGCCTGAATAAGTTGCTCGCTGCCCCGTTGCTCGGCGTTAAGGCATGCCCTGAAGTCTGATGTCATCGCTTCCATCATCGACGACAGCTGCAACAAAAAGATTATTAATACAAGTATGAAATGACGAGAAAGTTATAAAGGCGTAAGATTGAATTACCTCAGTTTGTATCAGCCCAAGACGGGCATGATAGGTCTCAGGAGTCAGCTTGGCATCCTTCAGCTGACGGGTAAGGTCAACGTCCCTACCTCGTCTGGTTAAGGCCGTCCCCAACAAGATTGGGTTGCCACGCCTCGCCAGGTAGGGAACCCCAGCAATTGGAGCAGCCTTGGCAAACAAAGTCGCCAACTCCTTGGCCTTCACCTTAGTCATAACCTCTGAGGACGAGGCAGGAGCTTCGGTTTGGGAAGTCGAAGGGTCGGAGCTGCTGGGAGGGTCGTTGTTAGCTTTTTTACTTCTCTCTCTCTCACCCCCGGACCCTACGGGATGATCCTTCCTCTTCCTGGAGACCTTGCCGCCGGCCTCACGCGGCTCCGGGTTTGAATCCGAGCTCCCCACCGTCTCCACATTGACATGCTCTCCTCCATCAGCGACGACCATTTGATTCCCAGCACTGGCATCAACATTTGTATCAATCTCAGTCCCCGCAGCTCTTTCAGGCGCGTCCGCGTGCAATTGACGACCTCCGGTGTTCAGCCCTTCAACTACGGGCTCCCTTTCAATTAGGGGGATGGCACCCATAGTGTCCTTGGGAAGCTGCTCATTTCTGGCCGTCATTTTTTCTTGACGATCCTGAATAGCGTTGGAGGCGGCCCTGTCCTTCCTCTTGGAACCCCTTTCGTTGGCACGGATCGCTCCACTCATGATTCTTGCTTCGATTCTCTCGGCGTCGGATTGAGTGAGAACTGCAAAACAAAAAGGAAAAAAGGTTAAGTTGTATACGACGAGGCAAAAGACCAATACATCAGAATAAAAAGACAAGTTCCAAGAGTTCAACCCCCAGTCATTTCAAGGTTGGCACAACAGTCTTCAGGATGGTCGGCGCGTGCCCCGGCACAAGTTATACAATTCTCCTCCCAGGTCAACTCGTCGTGAACGACCCAGACAGGGTACCTGGCGTCGAGATTGATTTTTACTAAGGGCTCAGGCCCTTTCGACTGCTTGGACATCATGCCTGCTTTGATGTATCTCCAATGGGAAGCCTCTATATCTTTGTACGAGACCCATCCCAGATCTAACAGGTCATCAATTTTCTTCTTTAAAACATCAGCCCAGGGAGCCTGCCACACATACTCGTCCGCAACCATTTTATGGCCCTCCGGGAAAGGAAATTGCCAACCTACCCTACTCTCCACCAATATCATATGGTTATCCCAACCATACACCTTATTATGGGTGTCCAAGAATAAACCTTGAACATTCCTAATCGATGCTACGCTCACTATGGATTTTCCTTTCACAGTGGATCGGGTCGCCCGGTAATACTGACGAAACACTTTGTTGCATGGATCGTAGCCAAGGAATCTGCAGACTACGATGAAGGCTAACAGGATCCTGATGGTATTGACACTTACCTCCATTGGCACACAAGCTGAGTCCTCTAAGAACTCGTTGATGAATGGGTCGAGGGGCAACCTCAAGCCGAGCTCAAATTGTTTGTAATAGAAGGCCACCTTCTCTTTGCTGGTGAGGATGGCTCGTCTACGAGGTTCATACTCTTTCTGGCTGAGGTATTCGAGCCTGTACGTCGAGGCTTGGACCCCAAAAGACTTTCGCAGGGCGTCAATCATCAATTTCGCTACATCACCCTTCCTCGTACTGACTTTGGTAATAGCCCAGTCCCCTTGCGCCTCGGCTCCAAAGCCTTTTTCATTCCTCCCAGCTCTTACGCTTGTATGGAATGCATTGACTATCTGAGTACCCCCACGCTGGTGCTAGCCTCGTTGACATCTGGGTTTGGTTGGTTGGGACGACCGTCGTGATCCATTGCTACAAAACAAGAAAGAGCAAGGGAATCAGTTCTAACATTCTTAGGTGACGACCTATCTAACGACAACCTAGATTCCCCTGTGACCAAACTCCTAAGTGAATCACGACGGGACAAGGAGTAGTTGGCTCGTATGTGATTGGGTAGGTCGTTCATAGATCTAAAGGGTGTCACCCGTGGGTCATTTTCCTCGAATTCCCCAAGAGCCTCACCAACCGGAAATCCTAAGGGCTCATTTTCAAAGTTAAATTTTACCAGAATAGAGGAGCATTCAACCAAAGGGATTTCCCTCCAAATGCCCTTAGCACATTTGTATACCCTTTGATTTAACCCAATACCAAATTTAACCCCTCTCTCAAAGCTTATAGTTCTGGGCCCCATTAAACAAATTCGTAAACCCCAAGAAAAACCCAGAAAATGAAGATCAATCGAAGGATAATACCTGGTGAAGGGTTTGCCGGTAAATGTTCCGATGAATTTTCCGGTGGAAGATCAAAGAAGTCTCTTATCCAAGCTCCCAGGTGCCTTACAGATGGAGTAGCCAGAATAGTTCAGCTCGCCGGAAACGGTGGTTCTTGGTTGCTTAGGAGTTTTCTTCTTTGGTTCACGAAAATTGCCCTTTGCTATTTGCTCTCAATACTCGAGGTTACGGAAAGTTTGAAATGGAGGAGGGAGGAAGCTTTTATACTTGGGGAAGATGAAGGGTTTACACCTGGGAAATCCAAACGGCGAAATGATGGGGGCATTAAATACTCTATGTGATTTCTGAGGAGAATGTCCCATCATGGGACGCGTGTCAATTAATGAAGGAATCCTGCCCATCCACGTCATCAATGCTGACGTCATCACAATTCAAATTTCAAATTGACGGTCGTACGGATAACCCTAAGATAAAGCGCAAACTCCTGGCCCGTCAAGACGACCCATGAGTTGGGGGCCACTGAACGGGATATTTCGTGATGGGCTGGGCCCAATACATTCCTACAAGCTATGGGCCATCAAGCCCACTAAGGGAGCAAGCCCATCAAGGTCTGGAGACATGGCCCATCGATACACTAGATGGCGGTCGTCGCCAATGAGCGACCAAGCCCGTCTAGTGACGAGCCTGCCCACCACATGGGATAAAGCCCGTCCAACGAGGAGTGGCCGTCGTCTCCATTGAGCGACCTCACTCACCTGGAGAATGAGGCAACTCACTTGTCCACTCGCTCGTCGAGTCCCGGTGAAGGCGACGACCTTACTGGACATACAGCTCCAGGTCGTCCCTTCGTTTAGCTTCCTCAATAAGCTTGATTAATTAGCTATTTTGGGGTAAAGTCAGACCTGACACTGAGACATTCTGCGCGTGCAATCATGTAAGCAGTAATAGCGCCAAAAGGTGTGCAGGTTGACTTTCCTTTATAAGGCAAACCACTTTTCTATGTCAGACACAGCAGTGTCCTTACATAGGCGGGGCAATCACGGCATGACACGTGTACGCCTAGGGAACCAAGCTGATCCAACGGTTGGCAACAACCAAATCTAACGGCTCAGATGAAAACCCTAATACCACTTCATCCACTATAAATATGGGAACAGAATCATGGACTAAGGTAATGCTCATTTGCATGTTCACGTATACACACACCCATCTTCCTATTATCTTCATTTTCCAGTCCACACACTGATTCTCACGCCGAAGGGGCTTGCCGGAAGTTCCCCGGCACAGTTCACGGTTACTTTCTTGTGTTGTGCAGATCCCAAGTCAGCTCAGTCACTCGCCGAACAACAATAGCTGAGCCCAAACGCATTCCTGCACCATCAGAAATCATAAAATCAAAGAAGAGCTTTAAAACCTACTTACAAATTCTTATGGAGAAAATATATTTGTAAAACTATTCATTCAACGCAATTTGTTATCGATTTTTGATTCTTCATAATTTGTTAGCTTTTTGCATTCGTATAATCAATAATGAGATAAAATTGGGTGTAATCTTCTGATGCTAGTTTTTGTCATTTTGGTACTTTGCCTACTAATCCAAGTTGGGTGGTTGTGTTCTAAATTGTTTCTACCAAACAAGAATCTTAAAATTTATGTGGGATAATTAGTACCCTTCTTATTACTCCCGGTAATGATAATTCCCAACTTAAAAATTATCTCTATCCCCATCTCCTACTAAACGAGCCCTTAGAGTACAAGCATATTCTCTCTGGAAAGAAATCTGCCATATTCTCAGGCTCATGAGGCTGTGGATGAGTTTACAAATTTGGGTTGGACTTGTATCCAACCGCTTGTTTTGCTCACTACTACTCCCTTTGTCCCTAAATGCTAAATGAATGTCGAAAAATTCCAAATTTGCTAATTTGTTTTCTTCGTCATTCATTCAGCAAGAGAGGAGTAGCTTCACTTCAGGGATGTTTGTTGCTGCACAGAAAAGGCACACAAGGAGCATCTGCCTTTCTCTATAGACAAAATATGTTTATTTCTCTGCACTGAGTTAAAGAATCTCTTACTAGTATACTATGGCTACAAGAAAAAAGTAGCAAAAACTGGAAAAGAATAACAGTAAGAAACAAAGAGGATCCCCCCTCCCTATTTAATCAAACGTCTGAAGGTGTAATGGGTCCCTCACCCCCATTTTTCGATCAAACGGCGGAAGACTGACCCATCATCAACCAAACACACATCTCAGTATGTGAACATTAAAATGGTGGTTTCTGCCTCTATATACAAGCCATCCTAAAAATGGAATTGAAGAAGCAAGCACTTGAGAGAATCGAATACAAACAAGGAAAGTCAGAAACCAAGGCCAAATGCCTTTCGTGAATTTCAATACAAGAATCTCATCAAAAGTATGTTTTTTCTGCTTTCTAATGTGTCCTAATTAAGTCCATCCATATATAAATCACATTGTTACTGCACAACGCACGAAGGCTTTAGCGAGTCTTGTTCACGGCTCCAAATGCTATGCTTTTTTGTTTGCCTTTCGCTAGTGAAATCCCAGTAGCTGAGAGATTTGATACCAAAACCCTCAAATGAGCTGGCATCAGATTCTTTCCTCTCCTCCGTAAACATATACTCCTGTGTTTCCTCGATGATGCCTTTATGAAGCTCCATATATAGCATATATAAGATCTCGTCTGTCTTTCAGTTTTATGCCACTTGAGTCATTAGTTTTATTCATTTCTGTTTTCATTTTAGTCAATGTCAAACCAGCAAGGTCCTGTGAACCGTCCACCATGGTTCAGATTAGCTACCATGATGAGACCACCACCTCCACCCCCAACTACTCCAGCAGCACCACCACCACAGTCTTCTGAGCCACTTCCACCACCAAGGCCTGCTTTTATTCGACCTACATTTAGAGCCCAACCACCGCCCCCTCCCCCTCCTCAACAACCCACCTCACCTCCACCACCACCATCACCACATGTTGCTTCTCAACCTCCACCTCCACCCCTTGTTTTCACACCGCCACCCCCATCACCACCAATGGTTGCTTCTCCAACAACAGTTGTTGCCTCACCACCACCAGCGCCTCCATCACCACAAATTGCTGTTCTTACACCGCCACCAACAGTTATGCTGCCTGGACCAACAATGCCATCTCCACGTACTATTGGCACAACACCACCACCCCCATCTGCTGCTCCAGCCAGCTCACCTTCTTCATCTGCACAACAACTTCCGGCTACAAATGGTTCCACCATTCCCTCATCTCCAATCACCAAGCAACCCTTCCCATCATTCCCCTCACCTAAACCAAAACTTTCATTCCCTTCTCCTTCCCCTCCACCACCATCACCATCACCATCACCATCCGAAGCCGGCCTCACAACCACCACTACTCATCCTACAACCCCCACATCCTCCCCCAAAACCGTCAAAACACTCGGAAAAACCCCACTCCCATCTCCAATTCTGAAACCTCTTTCTCACCCTCCATCTCCACTAACCCTGCCTCCACCACAGCTAAACTCCGACACAGAGCAAGAAACAAGAAGTCCACCTGTATATGAGCAAAAGACCGTTCTCGTCCAAGAAACAAATCAAAAACTAAAGGCCTCCCCCAAGAATTTCAACATGTTTAAACCAACCATCAACACCAACATCCCAAAGCACGATAGTCCAAAGCAAAACATGAACCATAAGAAGAAGCACTCAGATTCAGAAGATTCGGGAACGGTGATCATCACAATTTCAGGTGAAAACAAAGGAGCAATCATGGAGTTGAGCCCGTCTAGAAAGCCTACTGAACTTGGTCATGTTAATGCCCATAAATCAGGAAGCAATAATAGCCACGACACTGCGAAGAACAAGGACCAAAAGGCAATCCCTCACCCAATGACTGCATTCACCAACAGCAATGTACAGTGTGTGAACAATTCCATTCTCTACAACTGTTCGATGAGTCACCATGACCCTGGTGTTCACTTTTCCATCTCCAAGAAGCCCAGTGTCCATAATGGAGTTCATCACAAGGATTAACAGATTGCTGCCCACATGATTAAGTATGATATTTGTATGCGACTATGCAGGGAATAATTAAATTTGAGTGGTCGAATTTACTGGAACAGTGATCAATGTTTAAGGGTGTTGGTTCTGGTTCTGGGTTTGATTCTAGTTCATTGCTTGCCAGTTCTAGTATGCTGAGATTAAACAATTCAACATCTTATTTCATTATGTTTCGTATTTGGGGAAAATGCATGAGGATGAAATAAAAGGTGCAAACCTTCTCTATCGTGACATTGCAAAGTGTAGTAGATCTTTTATGGATTAAATACAAATGAAATATGGTCATTTAATCTTGCCTTAGTTCCTACTGAGCCAAGGGAATTTGCATTGATCAAGTAGATATATAGTGTAATGGCAACTCTTACATCTTTGTCAAAATCCAATAAAAAAATTACATGGTGTCACCTTTTCACTCAACATGCTTGGAAGTCTTACATCAAGTAGAAAATTCATCGAGGAGGCATCTAGTGCCCACAAACTGAGCAAGGCATGCCCTAAGTCCTCTCAAAGGGACATGAGCTACAACCACATAAGTCACCTAGAGAAACAATTGAGCCAAGGTTGACCTTATTGATGAAAAACTTTTCCAAGTGTTGGGATACAAAATGCATACGTAAAAACTATAGATATATACTGAACTAAACCATGAATAAATACAAGAAAGGGGAAGAAATCGTACTTACAAAATAATAAAGACCTAACTAAGACAAAAAAAGGCCGCTCCTGGAATGGTGGTAAACCAAATCAATGCCACTTAGTGAACTCAAACACCTTCAGAACTATGTCCTTATCCAGTGGGGATCTGCCATATGAAGAGAAGGACATTTAAGACATTTAAGGCAATGTGAAGATATCTGGCCGTTTCGATGGCTTTCTGCATGGGAGGTACAAGAGCAGCAGCCACTACCCGTAGTCAGTGGCGGATCTACACCAAAACATTTGGTGTTGCCTATTTCTTTTAGGAAGAAAAAAATTAGCGTAATACTAAGATTCAATATGTTTACATAAATAAATATAATATGCTTCAATATGTACCATTTAAAAGATAAAAACATGATTTAAATTGTACCATTCAAGAGATAAAACAAATATAATTGTAGTGGGTTTTTAGAAATAAAAATAGTTGTAGTTGTTTTTTCAAATAACGAGGAAAATGAGAGAAAACAACAGTATTAGGGGGTGTTTGGCGAAAAAAAGAAAGGTTCTAGTGGGTTTTTTTGAGAAATAGGAAGTGTTTTGAGAAAAAGAAAGAGATTTTTCAGAGTAAAAATAAAAAACAACAGCATTTCATGGGATTTTGAACCCAAGACCTTTTGGGTTCTCTCTCAATATCTTAACTAGTTTGGCTAACTTAAACACATGCTTCTATGTAACAATTTAATATATATACAATACAGTTTATTTTATGCAAAAAAAGAATTTTTTTTTTTTTTATTTTTTTATTTTTTTTTTCTTGGCTGTTGCCTAAGAACACTCTAAGCACTATAGTAAATCCGCCCCTGCCCGTAGTGCAGTTATCGCTGTTTCCAAAACCAACAGCAGAAAAAACATATGATGGAAAATATTCTAGTGGTTTTTCGTTAACTCGAACTACTCATATACTCCCTCAGTTTCGCTCAAATGGTCGGTCTTTCCATTTGGGACATCCATTAAAATTGTCCACCTTAAACTAAAGAAATTTGTTCCCCAAATTTACCCATATACTCCCTCTATCCAAAAAAGGAAATCTAAGTCCCATTTGTCAACTCAAACATTTTAAGGATCATGTCTTTCTTGTACTTCTTGAAAATGCACCATAATTGTTGCCTCTGTTAGAAATGGAACAATTCTTTGGGGGAAACCCAATGAGGTAAGTGGTTTATGTTGAATGTTATGCCTCGAAGTCCGAAGGTGCAGCTTGGCATGGCACGTCGCCAGGCGGGTGCCTGGGTTATCTTGGGGCGGGCGCCTCAAGGTGACGGGGTGGGTTTTGGACCTACGGGCTTTTGTGTTAGTTTTCATAGTTGGGTTAGGGTTTGTGTCTTATATATATATAGATTGTAACCCTATGGAACTGTATGATACATTGCACATATAATACAAAGGCAATGTTCAAAACCCCAATCAATTCCATCTCTTTTCTCTTTCAATTTCTCAATTACTTGGTGTGTGTTCTTGGGTTATTGTTTAATTGCTTCCGCTGCGATTGCACAACAGTTTACTTATATGGGATAGAGATAGTATTAGAGTTTTGAAAAGGGTACTTAACTTATACTACTTATACATAATACTGTAATTGTAGTCCTTAAATTATTTGACTTCCTAATGTTGATTCTTGAGAGGAAAGGCGGGAGCACATGAATCTACACTATTCAAACCCAAAGAACAGAATTATGGGTGCTGTCG